>MJUU01043932.1:1093-19039 GCA_002080025.1 Modiolus philippinarum | reverse complement strand
TTGGGAGCTGATTTTTTGAGAAAAAAATATTTTGGCTGCCAAGTTGATGAAAAAAAAATTCTGAAGGAGGCGTTCAGCCCAAAAAAGTAATGTTAATTTTGAAAAAAGAAAAATTTCGCGCGAAAAAAAAATTTCTGTCAAGAAAAAAACATAATCTCCTTTCAGGTTAAATGGTTGGTCCCTAACCAAAGCTTTCTGTAATAAATGTAAATGCAAAGAAATCACCGCCCTAAAGTAGTGGATCCCCTAAATTAAATGAAGGCCGAGTGCATTGCAATCTCAACTTTGATCTACGTAGTTGTCGGTCCTTGAACTGAAGTTTTACAATTTCCTGTGTAGCGTGTAGCAGACGCCAAGTTGTCTTCATTTGAGGATTGCCAATTTTCAGAATTACTTGAGCATTATGTTATTTAAAAGCATATGCCATTTCATTTTGAAAGTTTTCAGTCAAAATATGACAGCATCACAAAAGATCAGTGTTCAAATAACAATGATTGAGGGAATTAGGAGATATTATTTTATCTTCATTGACTTCAAGGTAAGACATTATCTCATTCGTAATTTCATTTTCAGTTTATTTAAATTCATTTGAGGTATTTGATTTCACTGTGAGAGGCTTGGACTGTCCTCGGCACCCTCACCTACATTGAATCTTTTTTCGGAGTGACTGCAGACTGCAGTCTGTTACGGAGGGTAAAGTGCCAAAAAGACCATATTGCTTCCTTTTTATTGACTTCTTAAAATTGTTATCCGTGGTTCAAGGAGGCATGTCTCATAACAACAAACGTAATTCCGCCGGGTCATGAAGAGGCACTGAGTAATCGATGATCTGACAAGTCAAAAGAAGTCAAAGTTGAAAGTTATAGAAGCTTATGGCTTGAAACTACAGGCACTTGTTTCATGAAAAATGTCAGCCCCTCCCTCTCTTGGAAGGAGAGTGAGAGGGACTGACATTTTCAATGAAACAAGTGCCTGTGAAAAAACAACTTCTAAACTGCTGAACGGAAATGTCACGGTTCATCGTCAATGTCACCATGGCAGCACGAACTAGTTTCCGATTGAGCAGATTGCCGTTATGGTAACCTCGTGAAATGGCAAGGATACCAGAAGGGGATTTTTTGGCGTTGAAGTCTGTTGAAACACGAGACATATGATTTAAGTAATCGGAGAATTTTGTGGCAATAATTTTCGAGTTGACTGGGTGACAAAAATGAAGAAAAATGACAGTTTTGCAAAAAAATGTATGGGCAAACTGACTCTCGTTATGTTGAGAAATGAAATTAGCCAATGAATGAAGTTGATTTTGTCATGTGATCTTTTAGTCGTACAAAAAATGTCACGTGACAGGCAGAAAAAAAATCGAAGGCACCAATATATATCTTTGGATGACATTCTTACCATAAGTGCCAGCTTCGCTGGCATATTACTTAAATATTTAGCAGTACTTCCCTTCTATAATTAATAAGAATCGCTAAACATATTCAAGGCATCCCTGCAGCAGTTTGCTTTTTTATCTTTAGTGGGATGTATTTTTTAATTGAATAGCAGAGCTTCCCGGTATAAATTGTTGTTATCAGCTTAGCTTCTTAGCTTTATTGACTGAAATAAAATTTCAAACCTGAAGTAAATATTAGCACTGCATTCCTGTAATAGTATCATCTCTAGTCATGTACTATTTGATACTTTATTAAAATTTATTTTTTATTTATCTAATGCTGGGCTTCCCTGCAATATTCGTTAGCAATGCATGATGCTTGCACACACATACTGAAGTAGGACTTCGCTGCTTAGTGTTTACTCCAATAAATGACGTCCCTAAATCCAGAATATTTTAATTTTGCCTGCAGCCCTAATGATATCCATTACCAACTTCCCACGCATTCCTGATTCAGTTCTTGATATCCTTCTAAATCTAAATGCACCTATGAAAACATGCAAACAAATTCCATGAACAACATTTCCTTTCACGTTCAATTCAAACATCATTATCAGTGCAGAGAAATTTTTAATGTTCACATCATAGGTCAGCAAGAACGACTGTCCATAACAGATGGAATAAATATGAGTAGTATTGCCATCTTTTGACTGGTTTCAGAAGATGTCATGCATGTTGTGCATAAAGGACTAGCCCTGTATGAAGTCAAACTCACACTGAGGGTGCTGATATTAAATGGATGAATTTGAATAACGTCATAGAAACTTTCCCATATGGATATAAAGATCTTGAAAATAAGCCCTCGTGCATTCCAGAATCAGTCTTCAATTCAAATGATTCATCACTGCGACAATCTGCATCATCAATGACTATATTATTAAAATTTTGGCCATTTTTTTCTTAACGAAAAATTAGAATGCGATTAAAATAATAAATACAAAATTTTTGTTATAGAATTGCGTGAAATAATCAGAATCATAATGACATCTGTCATCTCAGTGGAGAGTATTGAAATGCTTATAATACAATAATGATTGAAAGCCGTTTGAAAAGCTTTTAAAGACTAATTTCGAATAAACCAATCATTCCAAAGCAACATTATTTTCCTCATGCTATTGAGAGATATGCACCACGAACTCAAGTTTGGACTATGAGGTACGAAGGGAAGCATCAGTTTAAAGAATGATTTGAAATAACAATTTCCAAAATGTTATTAAGTCAATAACAAATAGATGTTTAATGCAAGAGACTTATGTCAATGTTAGTGACAAACATCCTTTATTCTTAAATGATTTATTACTTGGAAAGCATTAGAAAATATCAAATGAAAATGACCACAGAGAACAATGCATGCTTTTTTTAGGTTGATTGGATTATATACCAAGAGCAAAAATACATAAGAAACCAATGTGTGGTTATTTTTTGGTGAAGTAAATAGTATGCCAGAGTTTGAAAAGATTGTGAAAATTTTAATTTCCATGGAAAATGGTATAAAACATATTTATTTTCAACTGGAGATGGTAAATTAGATACTAAAATTTATGATAAAAGGGATTTTTCTTTTCCCATACTTAATTATCCATTTCTGGATGGCGATGTTCCATTAGCGCCATCATATGGTGTTTACATAGCTCAATTTGTTCGATTTGCTCGAGTATGTAATAACGTTTGCGATTTTAATGAACGGAATCTTTTCATAACTGAACAACTATTACATCAAGGTTTTCGTTATCACAAACTACTTTAAACCTTTACTAAATTTTATCATCGATACAAAGACTTAGTTCATAAATACAATGCAACCTGTAAACATCTAATCAAGGCTGGTACTTCACATCCCTTATTTTACGGTAATGTTTTACATAAGAGTAAAAAACACTTAAACTCGCCTAACAAACTTATAAAACCTTTAAATCGTCTAATTCATAAGGGTTTTAATTACGGTATTGTCGTCAAGTCATTACGTATGGCCTTCTTTGGTATTAGCATTGATTTTTTGATAGGGTCTTTGCATTTTAACTAAACACATTCTAAATTTCTAAAATCTGTATTGCATGGACACGGGTTAGGTATTCCGGTATATGTATGAAATCATTATGCTAAACTCCTCACAGGAAGCGATCTTGGTGGAAGCTGTATACTGAGGGTACATAACTTACTTTGTCAGTTGGTAATGGGTCTGGAGCTGGCATGTCAGTTAACTGCTAGTAGTCTCTTGTGATTTCATGTTTATGTCTGTATATTTAGTTCTTTCAGTTTCATTTTTCACAATTGACTCAGTCCTGTTGCCAACTGAATTTTACTGTTGTTACGATTCTTTTTTGATTAATCACAATGGCTGTAGGGGAAAGGTTTGGGCCCAATAAAACTAGTTTAACCCCGCCGCAGCAGGTTTGTGCCTGTCCTAAGCCAGGATATTTATTAAGCTTTTGTGTGTCTTGTCTTTTTTCTAGTTAGTTTACTTTATGTCTGTAGGAGTCTAGGATGATGTTTATTTCGCAGAACTTGATTACTCTTTATTCAGGGGCCGGCTCCGACCTGCCGTTGGGTGTGGGATTTTTCTCACCGTTCATTGAAGATCTTATGGTGGCTTTGAGTTGTTATTACCCCCTTTGGGTCGTTGTCTCTTTGACACATTCCCCGTTTCCCTTCTTTTTTCTGTGAAACTATTGAATATAGACAGGACACTGAATCATATATTGTACAGAAACAAAACTTTGCTAAAGGTTATGATCTTTTAAGAATACAAAATATATTTGTCAATTCTCCCATGCATTTTTACTATTCACTAGATAACACTATTGATATATTTCCACCATATGACCTGTACAAATTGAAAGACATTTTGTGAACATTTTAATTTCCACCATCAATTGTTACAAAAACGGGTTTACATCAACAAATCTTGCTGATATTTAAAAAATGATATAAGGTAATATATTCTATTCATAATTGTATAATTTATATGGTTCTTGGTATTTTTGGGGTAATTTTGTTTTATTTCTGGTGTTAAAGGGTTAATATATGGACGCCATTACAATAGCAGACCCATGATTCCGTATACAATAATAGCAGATCCAGGATTCCGTAAAACCTTCCCATAGTAGAAAAATCCTACAAAGTTGTCATTAATTGTTTAATTATGATTAATTCGGAAATGAATGAATAAATTACATGTTTAACAAAAACTTAATTCATAATTCTAACCTTTTTTTCTTTGGCGGTAAAAACGAAGGGGTGAACTCCGTGTGCACTACAAATGTGCTACACGTCTATTAATTGTAAACAAACATGGCAGACATCATTTTCTATCTCTTAAGGTGTCTCGGTGGTATTATTCCGCCTTTTTTTCCTATATTTGTTCATTTAGGTTTCATTCATTCAAAAATTTAACAAAATGGTTATTTAAAATGTTAAGAAAGTTCCAAAGTATATAAAATTATTATTCATAATCACATTTACAACATTTTCATTACAAAAAGGTGATTTAAAACAAACAAGCTTTAAATCTGTTGCCGGATTTGCAGAACACAGAAATAATGCAAGGGAGATAATTTGATATCTTAATATAGATATCACTAAAGAAATCAACATTTTGCAATTTATCTCTCTTATTTCAACGGTACCCCATAATTATTATTTTTATACGTAAACAATATAATGCTCTCAACACACAAGCACAGTTTGAAAAAAAATCTATCATAGATTTTAAAAGCTATCCTCTCATATAATCATTTTCCCTATCGTTTCTTTGTAAAATCCTTCAATTTTCAATTTCAGTTTTTGTGCTTAAATGCACGGTGACCCCCAAATTTTATTTTATATTTGGAATCTTAACACAGTTATGTTTATAAACAGAACATTTCACAAAATTCTTTAACAGGAAATTAATACCCTGCAGACACCTTAAACGACGTGAACACAAATATAGCATCAAAACAAATGTACAATAATCAATATCCTGTGTAAAGTGCCACGACTCAACTGTTAAGCCGAGGGAACATTAAAACAAATAAGATGTCTTTGTTGTTCTAATATGTGTTTAATAATTTTGGAAATTTGGTAATGTACATAGCACGAGTAAAACATTTTACCGGCACTTCATCCGGGCAGGCGGGGATTGAATAATTATCCTCCATTTGATTTATTCATTTATTTTAATGAAACTCGGAATATACATTGTACATTTGAAATGTCAATATATATATCATAAATTTCAAAATCAATACGATGCTGTCCGGTAAATCTGCCAATATATGGGTTGCGCATCGTTTCCACTCCGGATTTGACTCGTCATTTACATGAGGTCATCTGGGGTCACAAGGAGGAAAAATGACGTCATCCAACGTTTGAGCAAGGGACAGATATTTTCTACCAACGAATCTTACGTTGTGTTTCAACATATGAGTACAGAATCGTTTTCAACTAACAAAATCCACAAGGAGCATTTCCAACCCACAAAAAACGAAACTTGAATGGAAATGAAGAAATTACTATCTTCGTCTTATCAGCGTCTTGAAACAAGTTTTGTACCAGATTCCTCATTGTTTGGCTAAAATAATGAGCGATACAGCAAATGCGCAACACATGCATGTGCAAATCGCTATAATATCTAGATGAGTTGCAATACATTTTTCAATAAAAGTATAAACCAAATATTAAACTGCATGCATATGAAACAACGGCAGTAGAATACCGAAGGAACAAAGGGGTGATATTCACAAAAATCGAAGTCCAAAGACAGGGCAAAAACGAGAACACAGAAAACAATGACGTTAGGCACAAAAACAATGACGCCAGACAGACACAAAGCACAGAACCAGAAACCACAACATTCAGAACAAAGGCACTCACAGTGTGAACTCCAGTGAAACTGAGAGTGACATCAGGTGCTCCGGAAGGGTAAGCATGTCCTGCTCTGCTAACAGCACCCGTCACACTGTGAGTGATTCAATCCGGGAAAATGTCAAAGTCGGTAGTCAAATCCGGGAAGACGTGAATCTAGCTGAAAATGTCCACTTTCATTTGGGATACTGACACGTCATATCTTTCAATGATGCTATGGAGTAACGAAAAAAACAATACCTTAAAACATGCAAATTAACGAAACACGTGGCTTAGCTGTGTTTACAAGTAGCGTGACCTTGTCGGGTAAATCCGCCCATGCGCAGGAAAAAATTTCAACTCATTGGTTGTCAGAAACACCGCCTTCCTATCGTAATGGCAGCTTATGAATATTAATTAAATCCTATAAACACTGGAGTATATAACGTTTTCTGGATAATGTGTCCCCTTTTTTGATAAAGGTAACTTACAACATTTTATATATATTAAAGTGGATACTTACCATAAATTTATTTATCACCGAGGTACTGAGTTGTCGGCTAAATTGCATGAAAGCTGACGCAGTTAACATTCGACATGGTAGTGACATATATATAGAGGTTTGATTTTGGGCGGGTTTAGCGGACTCTACTGTAGTTATTGAAACATAGGAAATATTATTCAAAAATCCGATTTTTTTTATATAGAATTACAGATTGTGCCTAAATCAAGGGCAATAACCCTGGAATGTAAAATGCGATCACGGCAAAATCGAACTTGACCTGTATTATTTTATGGATTATATGCCAAAACATTTATGTATTTTTTACTTTTACAGGGGCAAATTTGTTGGATTTACATTACAAGATTATTGTCAAAATTATGCAGCTCTTACCTGTTAGTTTTCTCAAAAGTCTGCGTAAGATTTTTGATGCTCATCAGGCAACATACATCACTTAATATAAATGTAACATTTGAGGATAGGTTTCATATAGATGAACATATGTTGTTGCTTGTTACTAGATCTCCAAAATTGAAAGGTATTGGAACTGGGGAGTAACATTAATACAGTTTGTGTAAAAAGATTTAACCAGACAATTTCTTGGCTTGTTAAAGCTACTCGTTTAATTGTTTTGGACATGACTGATTGTCAATTATCAGATAAATCTATCGAATCCTTAAATGCCTACAGAGCTTAGAAATGTTCAATCCCACTTCAACCAAAACTAGTGATACACGACTGAGGAACATACAGCCCCTGTGTAATTTCAGTTTTCTTTCTGTGCGGCAAGAAACACATCAATAAGCTATAAAAATATGAAATTGAAAGTTTGGTAATCTAATCACCAAAGCTTTTGAACTTTACGTAAAAAATGTTGTTATTTGATTCTTTGATTTCCTCCAGCAGAGTTAATTTCAACATTTTCACACTTAGAATACCACAATGAAAATTCATAAAAACATTTGTCTTCTAGGCTATAGTATAGTCCAATATATTATCTAAAAAAAATATCCGTACTATTATCAGATAACTTATAAAGTTCTGAAGCCTTTTCATCTTTTGGCTTCAGACTTTTTAGCTCACCTGGCTATGCCAGGGTGAGCTTTTGCCATCACTTGTCGTCCGTCCGTCCGTCGTAAAGTTTTTTTAAAAATCTTCTCCTCTGAAACCACTAGGCCAATTTAATCCAAACTTGGCCTGGGTCATCACCAGGGTGTGTAGTTTAAAAAATGTGTTTGGTTAGTTCGAGGACCAAACAACATGGCTGCTGTTACTAAAAATAGAACATAGGGGTAAATTGCTGTTTTTGGCAGATAACTCAAAAACCGTTGCAGATATCAAAAATCTGACAAGGAGTAAAATTGTTCAGAATGAGGAGATCTATCTGCCCTGCAATTTTGAAGAAAATCGGAAAACCCGTCTCAGAGTTACAGCCCTTTTTCCGTAAAATTTGCAAAATTTATGCATTTTTTCATTTTTTATTTCAAAAACTGTAACAGGTAGAGGTGAAGTGTAAATTGCAAAAATGTTCAGCATATCAAGGTCTACATACTCTGAAATTTTGAAGAAAATCCAACTGCCTGTGTTGTAGTGATTGGCTCTTTTTCACCAGAAAAAATTTTTTTTCAATGCCATATGGTTGAGTTATTTCCCTTTAAATTCTGTGTTCAAATCTTCTTTGGTTTACTTTTCTCTTTTAAGTTTAAGAGAAACTCCCTGTTATTACTTTATTAAAAATAATTATTTGTTACATAATCAAGAGCAAAAAAGTGTTTTTGTAGAAACGTTTACATTTTTTTGCAAAAATACTTTCATAAACTATACTTATTTCACAAATTAATAATAAATGTATATAGTTATATATTGTATCAGGAGGTAAAGTTTGCATACCCACCATGCATAAATATAGAAATAGCATCTGAACTTTTATGCCTGCATTACTTTGTAACTGATCTGCATGGCTATGCCATGGTGATCTTCTTGCCGTCACTATGCCTGCATAACTTTATAACTGATCTGAATGGCTATGCCATGGTGATCTTCTTGCCGTCACTGTGTCAGTGGTCCGTCAGTCGTAAACTTTTCATTCAAACATTTCTTCTCTGAAACTGCTTGGGTCAATTGGAACCAAACTTGGGCACAATGGTCCTTAGGTGGCCCCTTTTAAAAAAAATATCTGGCAAGTCCGTATCATATCCAAGATGGCCGCCAGCAGGGAACGTGGTTTAACATTGGACCCTATGGGAAAGCATTCAAAGATCTTCTCTGGAAGTGGAACCAAACTTGGTCACAGTAGTCCTTCGGTGGTCCCCTTTAAAATTTTGTCCGCAAGTCTGCACGTCATCCAAGATGGCCGCCAGCGGGGAACTTTGTCCAAAATTGGACAATATTGCAAAAATCTTCTCCTCTGAAAATACTGGGCCAATTGGAACCAAACTTAGTCAGCAAGTCCACATCATATCCTAGATGGCCGCCAGGAGGGAACATGTATTTAACATTGGACCCTATAGGGAAACATATTCAAAGATCTCCTCTGAAAGTACATGGCAAATTGGAATCATACTTAGTCACAATGGTCCTTACTTGGTCCCCTTCATAAAATGTGTCTGGCATGTCCGCATAGCATCCAAGATGGCAGTCAGCAGGGAAGATTGTTTAACCTTGGACCCCATGGGAAATCATTTAAAGATCTCCTCTGAAAATACTATGCCAGTTGGAACCAAAGTGAGGCAAAATGATCCTAACATGGTCTTCTTGAAGAAAAGTGACAGTTGGTCTACGCCCCATCAAAAATAGCTGCCTGTGGGGAACAGTTTAATTTGGGATCATATAACATCAGCAAACTTCAAAATGAGACCCTTAAACAGTCAATAAACAAATTTGAAAATGAGAACCTTAAACGTTGTGATAATTTTGACTTATTGTGTCAGCCATGACCCAGGTGAGCGATACAGGCTCTTGAGAGCCTCTTTTTATATAAAATTACGGTTGTTTGGTATTCAGATATAATATAGTTCTACTGCCTACAATTAAATGCAAATCACTTGATATAAATACTTTCTCCTGAACTTCAAAACAACAACCTATTTTTAATGAATATTCCTTTCAGAATTATTTTCCGGCATATTTTGTATTAATTGTAATAAAGTTTTTTTTTAATTTTCTGGTTCTGCCCCCGCATAAATATGAACAAACATAGAATGCAGCAGATTCGGCAATTAATATCCATGTTGGCGTGCCAATGCAGGAAAATGTTTTAATTGAAAGCATTTATACATTCGTCACCCGAATTTCTGGCAGTTTCATGGAATCTTCCCCTTATGGATTCAGAAGAAATGTCAACATTTGACCGTAATTTTGTTCTACAACACAATCTATGAGGAAAACCGAATTTACATCTTCTTAATAATCTTTTTAGGCAGTATTCCGTATGTTGATGACTGATATTTTTTTACAAGAATTCCTAAATCAGTATCGTGTTGGAACCCGCGTATTTATAGTTGTATTTATTTATTGTAAAAGTTTAACTTGATCTTCAAATATTTAATCAAATTTTCAATCCAAAAACATACGAAAATAAGACTGCCCATGTTTTGAAATTCCACTCTTACAAAATGATGAACAACTTTGCCTAATGAAGCAGATCTTTTACTACCTTTATTGCTTTGTTTCAGTAAAGCCTTAAATCCTCTCTGAAAGTGTAAAGGAGACATATATGGGCCATGTTTTACATATTTTAATGCATTTTCCTCATTCAATGCTTCATAATCAGTTCAGGTCAATGCACATCATTTGCTGAGAGAGAAACAAATAGACACAGATAGACTTTGCGGACCAAGTGTTTTGAACATGGCTTACAAATTCAACAAAGTATTTTTCCAACATGCAGCTGTTCCCTTTATATATTTCATATATTATGTTCATGAAATATAATAAGAATGATGAATTCTATCTGGATTTGAAGCATGTTATATCACTAACTTTTATTATTGAATTATTATTTGCTTCTTTTCCTCATTCTCATATGAATACTTACAGAATTAGCTAGTCTTCAAAAATTCATAATGAGTAATAGCATGGATCAGAAATGTAATATTCTTCCTAAATCTTGCGTAAAAAAACAATCTCTATATTTAAAATACATGGAGGGGTGTACTTCTTTTTGTCTTTCTGATATATACCAATTTTTGCCATATGGAAAAAATGGGGAGACGCCATCTCTTCTCCATTTATTAGTTGGTTAGCATTTGTTGGATCCTCCTTACAAATATTTAACATGAGGCGTTTTATTATTTAATATACTTTCAATACTATCGTCTGGAGGGGCATAATCGAATGGTGTATCACAATATTCATCTATTTCTGAAATTTATTCAGCCTCATTTTCAATACTTTTATTATCACTTACGGTATCTGTGCTTATAGTTTTTAATTCAAATGTCACATTTTCGCAAAGTTGACCCACCGAGGGAACCCCGGGGTATACAAATATGACCTAGTATCTCCCGCTTGCGGGGTATGACCCCTCCTAAACGGGGCTGACCCTGAGGGAATCCCGGGATATAGAAATAGGACCCATTCCGTGGTTGTGCGGGATTAATAAATACACAACCCATCTTTCGGATGGGATGTAAACTCAGGTCCACGTGTTGAAAGAAATGACACGCTTCCTGCACGTTAAAGAACCCTTGTTGCAAGCTCTTTTTGAGTGGTCCGTAGGTGATCGGCTACAAGGCTAAATTCCCCGCCCCTTTCGATTTCACCCCACTTTTCCAGTGGCAGTCAGAATTTCCCGTCCCATAACCCTTTCGATACCCCCCAAAGTGATTATTTATTAACAAACTTGCTCTCGTCTTGATATAGCTGAAATATTGCTCAGTAGACGTTAAACAATATTCAATCAATCAATCAATCGCAAAGTTGATTATTTTTTTAACCCTTTTAATGCATTATAATTATAGGCATTCCGCTTCGTTTGGAAATCCCCGTACTTGATTGGTTACGAGTACTTTCGATCATTTCCGTCACTTTAACAGCACGCGACTACTTGATAACGACAAATGTAAACAAAGACAGCGTAGTTATCTTAACATGGAAATGGTGCATCATCCACAATTTTCATTAAGTTACCTTCCGTGAACACTTATATTCCATTTACGGAATGTAATTATAAGTATTGAAAAATGAAATATTTGTAGTTTTGTTGTCGTATAAAAGTTCGTACCGTAGCACATTTTTCACATGAAGCGCTAGCTTCATTCAAAATGTGCTACGGTCCACGCTTTTACACTCCAATAAAACTACAAAATATTGCATTTAATTCTTAAATAATTTTTTTTTCGTCTTACCAAGTGAGTAGGCTTAACATCATTTCATTCATAGTATCCGATATTTTACGAGGTAACAAATCAACACAAGATTCTAATGAGACTGGAAAATCTATGGCCATCCCCTTTTCTGCATATTGTCCACATGGTAATATTATAACAGTCAAGTAAACATAATTTTACCAATTGTTAGTAAGACAATCTGGTAATAAACCACTTCCATAACTACTCATAACGACTCGGAATGGGTAAATCATTGTTTTCCGTGTCTAACGTCATTTTTTTCGTTTTGCCATGTCTGTGGACTTCGATTTTTAAAAGCAATCAATTTATTTAGTAAGATTTAAAAGGATTTATCTTATAGTTCTAATATTGTAACAGTTAAACTGACATTTCTCCTATAATGTTTTTTTAAATATTTTTTATTTTTTACACTCTAGTTAGCTTTAATTGTTTTATATTGATATTTTATATATTTATTTTAATTGTTCAACTTACTACAATATTGCTGAAATATTGCTGAATTTGGCGTATCAATCAATCAATCAATCAATCGATTTTTGTAAATTTCACTCCTGTATTCTTTCGGTATTCTACTGCCGTTGGTTTTTACTGAATTTATTGTAACAATACCAACAAACTTCATCTTTAACAACAACTTTAGTCTGTTCTATAATATTTGTTCATTTGTATGTTAATTTTAATTCACATTTTTCTTCCAGACATCCGTGAAGTCATTGTTATAGGTATCGTGTAATTTGGTGTACACTTTAAGTTCATGAACTCATTCGGTGGTAGAGGGCGTTTCTTGTCGCTCATTTCAAGGGCAACTCCCTCTCTTGCCTTTGATATCTGGTGTTAAAGGGATAGTTTCTCTTTTAATTCACTCATGGTATTACAGATGATTTCTGCATAATCCCTAAGTCATTCTTTTGGCGATTATGGTTTTGTCAAATCTAACGAAAGTCTGCTGGTATAACACTGTCGCACTACAGAGTAAAAATCAGATTAAAAACTTCACTAAGGGTTTGATAAAGAATAATCATGGATTTCGGCAGACAGTAGCACGTATTTTTAGTGGTGAATTTTGGTAGGTTTTCAAAAAAAATCTGATGGCATGTTTATGGTATGAGTAAGATCTACAGAAGATTATACACCAATTTGAAATTTTGATAGAAGCTCTATGTACTTTTCTTCTTTACAGTTACAGACAGATTTCATACATAAAGGAAAAATTTCCACAGACGACGATGATGCTGACTGTTAACTGATAAGGGTATACACAAGTTGACATTGTAATATAAAAGAAAGTTATCACTGGTCACTCTTAGGTTCAAAAAGATGAATTTTTCAATAAAATATAATAAAACCATACTCCTTGCTGTGTTTAAAGGTCTGATGTTTGGAATAACTTTGTTTCTTTGTTTTTCCGACGTTGCTATTTTCCTTGGATTGTTCTTTCAAGACTGACGGTTCGGGACTTGCTTATTTGATATAAACTTCTTATTGACATTGATTTTCCCCGCTTTTCATGACCAAATAAGTGGAATTGTTTATGCAATGCCATTTATACTGATTCATATTCTCCTGCTCACGTAGTAGCCGGTAAAACGTCAAATTTTCCAAACGAAATCTTTTCTAGATCATCAAAGTATTTTTCTGTCGAAAACTTTATTTTTCTCCCAACCAGGAGGAGAATGAGTAAAATATCCATACTTTATTTGGAGGTACCTGAGCCTAGTAGTATTTTTAGATCCACTTCTGAATCGTCAGGTGATTCATTGTTTCTGCAATCGTCCCGCTTTTATGAATTTAACACAGCTCACAAGTTCCTTGTAAACTTGTCTATAAAGTGTTTGTATTTTGAAAGTCTTTGTATCATATGTTTCATTGTCACAAGAGTTCTTCTGTGAAGTGCTGTAAAGTTACTTTTTTAGCATACATTGCATTTTGGTCGCATTCATATTCGCCAGCAAGTCATCCATTTTGGTAAACTTGAATTTTGAATCCGTGTTATCGTGATGGCTAGCCATATCTACTATTCACAATAATTATTTAAATGTTACGTTTGTTTCTCGACTCTTAAAACACAACGAGTGTTATATTTTGGTATGCTTGATTAGTATTAATTGATAGTTATGTCTAATGAGCACTAGGTCAGCTATTACAGGAAGAGAACCAGGAATCAATGTAGAAGAAAAGAAATTAAGTGGAAGAGACAACCAGGGAAATATGGTGAAATTCACATATACAGAATTTAAATTCACAGTAACTTCGGTATTTAGTTATTTGTTGGGTGCAGGAAATTTAGCTATTTCCAGAAATACGTATATTTAACTGGAACATAAATGAGCTTTTTCAATCATAATGCTCCCCACAGAACTCTTAATAGCAGTCGTGGTATTATGAGAGATAGAAGTCAATATCTTTCAGATGTTAGCGATGAGGAAATTTGTGACGAATTATCATCACAGGGCGTCACAAAAGTTCAAAGATTTATTTCGAAAAAATCAGGAAGCGCTGTAAAACTTAATACTTTTCTTTTAACTTTCAATTGTTCAATTCCTCCAACATCATTGAAAATTGGCCCCTTTGGTATAAAGGTGGACAAATTCCTGCCAAACCCTGTTAGATGTTTCACTTGCCAAAAGTTTGGTCATGGCACCAAACAATGTAGGGGCAAGCTGAAATGTTTCAAATGTGGAGAGGAGGGACACCAGGGCACCGAGTGTGGTAATGCACAGAAATGTGCAAACTGCGGCGGTGCGCATATGGCCTCCTCACGGGATTGTCCCCTTTATACCAAGGAAAAGGAAATTTTGAAACTTAAAACGGAGAAAAACATTTCATACAAAGACGCTCGTCAACAAATTTCCTCATCAAACACATCTTTAACACCAACATCCACATATGCTGACAAAGTTAAAAAACCTAACTCTTTCTCGCATGTGGAAACACAAACAAATTATACTTGGCCAATTGACACTCCAATTCCTAGGCCATTACCTGTAAAAAAACTTCCGAAAGAAAACATCATCACTCCATCAAAATTTAAAAAAGCTTCAAATTCAACAAAGTCAACACAATCATCGCAATCAATACAATCTGTGTCCAAATCTCCTTCGAAAGTTCAGTCATCTCTCAAAAACATAAATTTAAAAACTGGCCCTAAAAATACTAAGGCCATCTGACAGAAATCTGCAGAAAGTTCATCAACTGCAGAAAAACAGAAACAACCAAATAGTTCAAATAGCCAAAGACATGGTGGACACGAGAAGTCCAAATCGGCTATTAGCACTTCTAACAGATATGAAAGCCTGTCTTCAGACGAAGACACTGGCAAATCTAAAAAATCTGGTTCACGCAAAAAACCCTACTGGGATGTTAGCATTTGGGGAACATTAGGTACCGACATGGATACATCAGAACCAGAAAACAACATCGAAAATGAACGACCACACAGTAGGTCTTCGTCTGCAAGTGGTCGATCGTCTCGTCATCCCTCGGTTTCCCGAAAGGGAAATTTCTCACCAATACGACTAAAATGAATAATATAATTCAATGAAATTGCCGAGGTTTTAAGATAAATTTCATTGAAATTACTTTATTAATTCAAGCTTTGAATCCTGCGGCATTTTGTCTTCAGGAAACGCACCTGAAGAAAAGTGATACGTTGAATGTAAAGAACTACTCTCTCTACTGCACTTATGTAGCTGAGAATGAACGAGCTGCTGGCGGCTCAACCATTCTTGTCAACAACAATATTGTCCACAGTACTGTTGATCTAAATACCGATCTTCAGGCTGTTGCAGTGAGAATTTCTTTAGATAAAACGATCACATTATGTTTTGTGTATTTACCACCAAATTTCAACCCCAGTCTGAGTAAACTTAAAAACCTAACCGACCAACTACCCGCCCCATTTATTATAATGGGCGATTTCAATGCTCACAACCCACTGTGGGGTAGTTCTGCGTTGAATAACAAAGGTAAAAAGATTGAAGACATAATGTCGCAGGAAAGTTTATGTATTTTTAATGACGGTTCAAACACTTATTTACATCCGGGAAATGGGGCTTACTCAGCTATAGACCTAACTATAACTGACCCATCTCTACTTTTGGACTTCTCTTGGAAAGTACACGATGACTTATGTAGTAGTGATCACTTTCCTATTATTCTTCAACATCCTTACTCTACTACTGGAGAAAAGCCACAGCGTTTTAAATTTGATAAAGCTGATTGGTCACTTTATGAAAATTTATGTAGAGAAGAATTGAAATCTGAATTGTTTGAAGATGTTCTTGATCCCTTAAGTCTTTTCAGTGGAAAAATACTTTCCATTGCAAATAAATCTATACCGAAAACCTCGGCAAACCCAAAACGGCCTGGGAAACCTTGGTTTGACGATGACTGTGATGATGCTCTGATAAATCGTAAAAAGGCAGAGCAACTTTTCAATAAACATCCAACGACGGAAAAGCTTGGCAATTTTCGCGTTTTTCGTGCCAAAGCTCGAAGAACCTTGAAACAAAGAAGACGCACTTCTTGGCGTAACTTTGTTTCAAAATTAAATTGCCATACCCCTAAGAACAAAGTTTGGAATATGGTACAGAAAATCAAGGGTAAAAATAGAAAAGCTAATGTCCATCACATTAAAAACGGACAAGATATTTTAACATCTGAAGAAGATATTGCAAATAAAATTGGAGAAACTTTTGAGAAATATTCTTCTTCTAAAAATCTAGGACCCACATTCCAGAGAATTAAAGAACAAAAAGAACGAAACAAACTTAACTTTCAATCTAAAAATACAGAGGAATACAATAGATTGTTTTCGATGGACGAACTGAAACAATCCTTGGATAAGGCAAATGACACGGCATGTGGCCCTGACGATATCCATTATCAACTCCTCAAACATCTTCCTTTATCAACTCTGGAAATTCTTTTAAATCTTTTTAATAAAATTTGAATTGTATAAGGACAAAAAACCGGGTAAAGACCATTCCGAGCCATCGGATTACAGACCACTAGCATTAACTAGTTGCGTCTGTAAGACAATGGAACGGATGATAAACAACCGTCTTGTTTGGTATCTCGAATCGAACAATCTTCTGTCGAACATTCAAAATGGATTTCGACAAGGTCGTACAACAATAGACCATTTAGTTCGATTCGAAACATTTATCAGAAATGCATTTTTAAAGAAAGAACATGCAGTGTCCATCTTTTTCGATATTGAAAAAGCATATGATACAACATGGAAATATGGCATTTTAAAAGATCTTTTTGATATGGGGTTGAGAGGAAGTTTACCAAATTTTATTGAGAATTTTCTCAAGGATCGTGAATTCAATGTTAGAGTCANCTCTACATTTTCCGATTCGTTTGAACAAGAGATGGGTGTTCCGCAAGGAAGCATCCTCTCTGTCACACTATTTAGTATTAAAATAAATAGTTTGGCCCAGGTTTTAAAAGATAACATCGACGGATCTCTTTATGTAGATGATTTTCTGATTTGCTATCGTGGCAAAAACATGAATAACATAGAACGCCAACTGCAATTATGTCTAAACAGAATCGAAAAATGGGCAGTTGAAAATGGTTTTAAATTTTCAAGCTCGAAAACAGTCGGGATGCATTTCTGTTGTAAGCGGAAAATGCACTCAGACCCAGAGCTAAAACTATACAATAACCCTATAACTATAGTAAAAGAGGCCAAGTTCCTTGGCTTAATTTTTGATAGTAAACTCTCATTTCTTCCCCATATCAAAATGTTAAAAAACAAATGCCTTAAGGCATTAGATATTTTAAAAGTTGTGTCGAGTACCGACTGGGGTGCGGATAGCACTGTT
>MJUU01043931.1:2705-13472 GCA_002080025.1 Modiolus philippinarum | reverse complement strand
ACTACCATACTCTAGTTCTATATTTACTGCTGAAGCTAACGCTATTTTCTCAGCGCTTAAATTTGTAGCTTTATCGCAATCAAATAAGTTCATGATCTGTTCCGACTCACTTTCATTACAAAAACAGGAAAACAGCAAACACCTACAATGGCCAGGGAACTACAATCACATGCCACAATTTACAAGCAAACTGCACCAGAAAAACAAAAATGAAAACAAGAGACAAACATAAATAACGATAGGAACTCGGGACAGCCGGACTTGGCACCGGCACCAGCAAAAGCCAGTGGTAGGGTGAAACCGGTTTATGGGTACCCAAACCTCCCCTTTCTCTATCCCGTTTCCCTATAGTATCATAAACACACGAATAAAACCCAATACAGGTAGACTACTAACTCAATGACCACTATCTTGGAACAGAAAAAGCATAAGACAAAACGTAATTTTGAAAGAAGGGTCAAAGAGTGCTCGCCGCTAAACTGCCGGCTAGCGCAAGGAATCTAGTCTGCTGGTAAAACACTGTCGCACTACGGAAGAAAAATCAAACTCAAAACTTCCCGAAGGGTTTGGTAAAGAGTCTTCATGTATTTCAGCAGACATCGGCAGTATCAGTGAGAGGCCAGTATATATGTAAAGTCTTCAGGTCACTGGAATCCAAAGCCAATTTAAAGGATTTGTTCAGAATATCTCGTCGATATCCACTATTACGTAAAGAATGTAAGTTACGTCTGTTGGCCTTCAAAACATCCATTTATTTTGAAAAAAGCTGAACTCTACAAGTCACTTGTAGCATTAGGCAAAGAAGTCATTTATGTTTGGATCCCTAGTCATGTGGGGATCTATGGAAACACAGTTGCTGACCAGGAAGCCAAAGATACACTAGACTACGAGATGGTGGATTGTCCAGTACCGTACACTGACATGAAGCCTTTCATTATTAAATACATTTTAAAGTTATGGCAGGCCAAATGGGATCTGCATATAAAATAAACTGCTTGGAATACAGTCAGACGACGGTAAACAAGTCGGTTCCTGTGGTAAAAACCGAAGGGAACAGGTAGCGTTTACCCGATGTATGTATGCCATGCTGAAGGAACAAAATTTACGGAAAAGTGGCCATACCTCTTGTGTCTTCAAGCCTCTCAGCATCTAATGGTCTGAAGTTTTTGTTCGTATTTTTGGGTTCTATCATTGATGAATATATGATCTAAAGTACACAATATATGCATTGGCCATTGTATACCTGACCATAGATTGAATGAAAAATTATGAATTCTACATCCAATGACCAGTATTTCAGTTGCTTCAAGACGAAAATATGTTAATCACTTCACAAAAGAAAAATACAAAAAAAAGAAAGGGTGGATGAAACAATGGAGCAACGAGTTTTGTCATTGAGAAATGGGTAGGGACAGGAATTTTAGCCTTCTTTATACGACACCAGTGAGTTTTCTGTTTAACGAGAAATAGAACAGCAGACCTGGGGTCAATTACTTTGAAATGAAATTAATAACATTACAATTACATTTCAAATTTTCTCAGTTGAATTACAATTACAACAGTTTCTTTGTTGTAGTTAATTATATTACAATTACTTTAAGAAAGTAATTAATTAAATTGAAAATAACTTTTCAATTTTATACTTAATATATGTTGGATATGACACAAACTTTAAAAGGGTGACACCTAAGGACAATTTTCAACAAGCAATTTTGATGGAAGGTTAAAATCTGCTGGGTAACTGATATTTGGGTCTGCTAAGTATATTTCCATTAACTTTTATTAAAACTTGGGCTCTTAACTATAGACCATGGTAATAAGTTTAAAGCAATAAATAAATGACTGCATCTGTTATTTGCCCTTGGATAGTGTCCGAACTTGAATATTGCTTAGTTCATGACTAACCGTCATGAACTAATGTTACTTTTTGTTGGTTTCACTGATGTTACTTTTTGTTGGTTTCATTCTCGTCATTAGGTATATATTTCCTGGAAGTTTTTACTTAAGAAATTTACCAATTTTGATGTATTTTTTGTTTGAAATAAATTCAGAGGGTATAAGAAGAAAACATTACATTCTAAAACATATTATTCATGTTAATCAAAATTCAATTTGCAAATATTTGTTAAATACTAAACCATTTCATACATTTATCCATTTTATTATTTTAAAAATGTTAAAGTATAGACACTTGTACTTTTGTTTTTCTCAGGAAATGTATTGTTTGCTTATTAAATCAATTAAAACCTTAAATTTATGACATTTTGTTTAGATAGGTAGCATTTAATTGCTGGTTGTAAAGAAGTATGTTGATATAACCTTTACACTTACCAATTTTTTGTAGTAATTAACCTATGAGGACAGGTAATGTTGATAAATAAATAAAATAATATTTCTCTTTATTTACTTAATGATACCTAAATAATATTTCTCTTTATTTACTTAATGATACCTATTTCAAAAACTCGTATGTATTGACTATGTATAGGTGGAACTGAAATATAAAATTTGAAAAAAAAATTTTGATGTTTAGGAGATATGAACCTGGCAATGAATATGAAATGCTCCAAAATGCTGTTTTATATAAAAAATCAACAAACAAATGGCTCCAAGGAGTCTATATCGCTCACCTGCCTTTCATTAGCCACAATAAAGCTAACATTGATAGTTATACAGTTGAACTTGAGTCTCTCCAACTTTGGTAGTACCACCAATATCTTGAACTGTATTTAAAGTCGAATCATGTTTTACCACATTCTTTTGTTGGGCTTTTTTGAAAAAAGTTCTTGCTAGGGACCACTTTCGATACAAGCTTTGAAGTCGAGACATCAATATGTAAATGGCGGTCACCGACGACCTTTAACATCATATTTTTAAGTTACAACATTTAAATCTATTTGGACACTAAATTTCATTGAAATCGGACAATGCTGAATTTTACCGCCTTTTTTGCAGCCATTTGAAAATGGCAGTCCACAAACAATTTTCAACACCGGTTTTGAAGTAGCGACATCGATATCTACTAGTATTTGGTAACCGAATTTCATTGATATCGGACAATGTTGCATTTCCCGCATTTTTTGGTGGCCGCTTTGAAAATGGCGTTTAACGAACAATTTTCAATACCGGTTTTTAAGTCGCAACATCAATATCTATTTGGAAACCAAATTTTATTGAAATCGGACGGTGTTGAATTTTCCCGCCTTTTGGTGCCATTTAGAAAATGGCGGTCAACGAATAATTTTCCTTACCGGTTTTGAAGTCGCAACATCAATATCTATTTGAAACCAAATTTTATTGAAATCGGACAAAGTTGAAATTTCCCGCAATTTTTGGCGGCCATTTTGAAAAGGGCGGTCACAAAACAATTTAACATCAGTTTTAGAGTTGGGACATCAAAACCTATTTGGAAACCAAATTTCATTGAAATTGGAAAATGTTGAATTTTCCCGCTTTTGGCGGCCATTTTAAAAATTGTGGTCAATGAACAATTTTCAACACCGGTTGTGAAGTCGCAACATCAATATCTATTTGAAAACCAAATTTTATTGAAATCGGGCAATGTTGAATCTTCCCGCCTTGTTTGTTGGCCACTTCTGTTACACTTTTTTTTCACATAGAAAATAAAAAATGCAAATATCGGAAAATAGGGCTATAACTCCGAGATAGGTTTCAGATTTTCTTCAAAATCGCACGGTTGGTAGATCTCATCAGGCTGATCATTTTTACTCGGTCAGATTTTTGATATCTGTAACGGTTTTTGAGTTATTGGCCAAAAAAATGCTATTGACCCCTATATTCTATTTTTAGCCATGGCGGCCATGTTGTTTGACCAGCAAACTAATCGAACTGACCAGCAAACTAATCGAACACATTTTTGAAAGTGCATACCCTGGTGACGATTTTGGCCAAGTTTGGTTACAATGTGCCTTGCAGTTTCAGAGGAGAAGATTTTTGAAATGGTTGACGGACGGAAGAATGATGCAAAGTGATGGCAAAAGCTTACATGGCATTTTAGGCCAGGTGAGCTAAAAACACAAGTGTCAATACATTTGGTGTGAAATCAAATTCAAAACGTCACATGGACATAAGCCAAAAAATTGTATCGAAACCATACTCTTGCATTAGAAAAACTATTTATATAAATTATGAAATACCATTAATTAGGGATGTGCTTGCAAAAAAATTCCAATATATTGGAATGTCTCAACAATTTTACTTGAAATATAAATCTTCAGGTTCATAACACCTAACAGATCATCTAATATTTGAGCTAACTATTTATTAACCCTCATATGAGAGACAAAATTGATGTCATTGAAATAATTGATGGACAATGTATGCATTTTGCCCTAAATCTCCCATCTTGATTTAGTTGAAGTGGGAAAATATATTCTTTTTAAACATTACTATCCTACAAAATTCCAGCCAAACAAACTAAAAAGTAATGTTGACACAAAAGACAAGTCCCAGTTCTGATCCATAGGCAGCATGTATATTAAGTTTTTATTTTTGATCACACATGCAAAGTTAGGATAGTCCTTAACCTAAGTATATTAATATTGTAATTAGCAAATAAATATATTACTATTATTATAAAATAAGTTTTAATGTAAGTAGGAAGAATTACAAAGGAATTGAGAAAAATATCAAAAAACATTTTTTCAACTTTTGCCTGAAGATGATATTTAAAACAGAAGTCTTTGAATCATTAAAATACATGTAAATCAAACTTGTTCACAAGTATTTGAAAAGTAATTGAAAAAGTAATTGCAATTACATGGTTTTTCAGCCCTGTTTTTAATTAAATTACAAGTAATTGAATTTTCTCTCAATTACACATTACATTCAGTTACATTAAAAATGTAATTAATTACAGTCAATTACAATTACATTTTTCAATTACCCTAGTTCTATAGAACGGGGGTCTTAATACTGAAGAGAGCTTGGTATTCTTCGCAGTTTGCCTGCAATAGTTACTAGCAATGCTTTTCATATTAAGACATGACTACCTCAATACACAGGGTATACTATGAATTACAACTTGTCCAAAAATGGACAACTCAGGACGCAGTCCTGAAAGCAATCCAGGTGCTGCGACGTATGTATGTCTTGCTGATTAACACTAATGAGTTTCAGTTTTTCCATTAAGGTGAAAACCCAAAGACACTTTTATACAATTTGACGACGTATAGATAAGTTGCACTCAACAGCTTGATCTTTTTGAGTAATTTACTTATTTACTTAATTTACTTACTTAAGTTATATTTTGACTTGCGTTTGTAGTGTATTTATCTCGAGGTTCTTTTGTTGATTAGTAGTGTTTTAACGGTACACATCCAAACATGAGTTTTAGTTTTCGCATATCAAGTCTTAGTAATGCTTACTGGGAGTGGCATCTAATCGAAATCCGATGGCGATGTAGGTGGTTTTTGCTACAATTGTGTCTTCTTTGCATTATATAGGATTATTAAGTGACAATTCTGACTTGATTTTTAGTTTCATAATGAGGGTTACAAATTAAAATATGTAATACAATAAAGAGAATTGAAGTAACACACGAGTTATCATTGTGGCTTGCCTTTTACAGAGCGATCAAATCAGCGACAGAACATACATAGAAATAATAAATACCAAAGTTACTGTAAATTGTGTGTCTGCATATCGCCATTTCAACGACTTTTGTCACTTCATGATCTGCACTGATGAGACATGTTGTCGAAATGCGCATATGCAGAAAATAAATTGACAGTAACTTCGGTATTTTGTTATTCAGTGCATATCAAATCAAATTATTAATGTATATATTGGATTTTGAAGATTATGGTGCATAATCTCATTTTCAGCAGGTTGGGTTTGAAAATACATATAAAAAATATCCAAAATTGGATACTCTATCCCCTAAAATAGCAGAAACTAACTGGTGTGCCTCTAATTTAGGTTAATTCGTAAGTTTTTATTAATTTCTATTAATTTAAATAGTGCTTGAAAATTCTTGGAACCACTAAACACAGGTCAAACTGAGAATAAAAATGTTTTGGGTATGCCCCTTGATACTGCAGATAAATAGTCCAATTTAAGGTTTCTGCTCACACACTTTAGCCTCTTGGTACTGAAGAGAAATGTTTCTGCTCAGAAACTTAAGGATTCTATTGACTCACCGAAAATATATTAGATTTTTCTACATTGTGAAAAGACAATATTAACAGGTTAAGTTTGAATTCAAGTTATGTATTTAATTGCTAGGTTATGCCTCATTGATAATTGAACGTATACATTAGTTTACCGTAACTATTTTCCAGCTTTATAATTTGTATACAGTTTACAAAAGCTTGAAGTGGGGTTATCTATGTCCAAAAGCCACGTGTGCAAAGCTTTATCAGTGTAACTTGACATGGACTTCGAAAGGTATTATTTAATATCCATGAAAAAGGTTAAATTTGCAAGCTATGATTACATAATAATTTTAATAAATTCCAAATCGTTTTCCAGATTCATTAGTATTGAAAAAAAGACATTGCCTGACAGTGGGGCTTTACCAGGAAGGAAGGAAAATAAGGCCGATATAATAATGATTCGAAGAAAGATTCATTTAAGGATTGACATTTTTGGTCAATGAAGAAAGAATATCAGTTCATGTCGATGGTTGAAGAGATCCTGATTGGGGAGAACCCGTAGTCAGACTCCCGTTGCGACTATAAATATCAGTTGGGCTTAGAATACAGTCTATACCCTGGTTTGGCTCTGATATAATCTAATCGGGAGGTCGGATGGACCCGGTCCGATCAATCGGCTACCAAGCCCTAAAATATCCTTCAAATGAGATTTACAAACTAATGTCATTTGGATTTCTTATTCTCATTTAACCTTTAAGAAATGGAGGATTCTTTTGAGAAGGCGGTGGCTTATGGGTCAATCAAGTGGTACCCTTTCCTCCTGTGCCTGACGGTTACGCTCCGCTTGAGTATACAATCCTTGGAGTACTTGGTGTTTTCCGGTGAAGATCCCTGGAATAAAAACATCGCCCCTGTTGGCACTCCATGGTGGGTGGGTGACAATGATGTTGAAACATTCTACATTCTTGCATGGTACAATAAACGTCAAATCAACCAGCTCCAAATAAAAAAAAAGAAAATCTGATGATTATGTTTCAGAAATGGCAGATGTTAATTGGACTTAATTCATTGTGTTAACAGGATCGCCTGAAAAGCCTGTCTCTAAAATTAATCCTTTTGCGATTCAAAAGACTATCCAAAGCATTGCTGGAATGATGAATAATGTCTCTAGAATGCGATCAGGTGATCTATCAATTGAAACTGTTACTAAATATCAAAGAGAAAACGTTGAAATTAACAAAAAAAATAATAATTGGACTTTGAAGTTTCGGGCTCTCCACAATAAAACGTTAAAGAGTAGTCGCGAGATAGAAGCCAGTATCTGGCCGAACTCAGTGATGAGGAAATATGTGTGACGAATTACCATCACAAGGCGTCACAAAGATCCAACGATTCATTTCGAAGAAATCCGGCTATCCAGTCAAACTCGACACATTTCTTATAACGTTCAATTCATTGGTTGCTGTAGTATCTTTGAAAATAGGCCTTTGGTATAAAAGTGGACAAATCCCTACCAAACCCCGTTAGATGTTTCACTTGCCAAAAGTTTGGTCATGAAACCAAACAATGTACAGGCAAATTGAAATGCTTTAAATGTGGCGAGGAGGGACACCAAGGCACCAAATGTAGTAATGCACATAAAATGTGCAAATTGCGGCGGTGCTCACATGGTCTACTCATGAGATTGCCCACTTTATACCAAGGAAAAGATTTTGAAAACTTTAAACTGAGAAAAACATTTCGTGTAAAGACGCAGGTCAACAAATTTCCTCATCAAACACATATTCAACAGCAAAATCTTCATATACAGACAAAGTTAAAAAAAAGCAACTTATTCCTTGTTGCATGAAGAAACTCAACAGCATATACTTGGCAACATGGGACACAGATACCGCAACCATTACCTATAGAAACTATACCGAAAAAAAAAACAAAAAAAAAAAACATCAATCCAACAAAATTTAAACAAAGCATCAAATTTAACAAAGTCACTACAATCATCACAATCAATTTCAAAATCTCCCTCCAAATAAAAACAAATTTTGAAGACTGCCTCTACAATTACTAGATCCAACGAACAGAAATCTACAGAATGTTCGTCCATTGTACAAAATAAAAAACCACCAAAAAGTGCAAGTAATCGCAGACAGAGTAGACTCG
This sequence comes from Modiolus philippinarum, assembly GCA_002080025.1. Classification (NCBI taxonomy): domain Eukaryota; kingdom Metazoa; phylum Mollusca; class Bivalvia; order Mytilida; family Modiolidae; genus Modiolus; species Modiolus philippinarum. The sequence continues at coordinate 5,196 of MJUU01043931.1, read as the reverse complement.
AGAAGTCAAACTCGGCTATTAGCACTAATAACAGATATGGAAGCCTGTCTTCAGATGAAGACACTGGTATACCTAAAAAAAGCCTGGTCGATGCCCCAAACCGTGGTAGAATACTGCATTTAGGGAACACTAAAGGACCACATGGATACATCAGAACAAGAAAAACATCGAAAATGAGCGACCACATAGGAGGTCTTTGACTCGAAGTGGTTTATCGTCTCGTCATCCCACTGTTCACCAGAAGGGAAATATTTCACCAATACGATTTAAGTGAACAACCGGGGTTTTAAGATAAATTTTATTGAGATAACTATTAATTGAAGCTTTTAACCCTGCAGCATTTAGTCTTCAGGTAAATCACTCGAAGAAAAGTAATACATTAATCAAGAACTACTCCATCTACAGCACTTATGTAGGTAATACTGATCTAGCTGCTGTCGACTCAACCATTCTTGTCAACAACAATATTGTCCACAGTACTGTTGATCTAAATACCGATCTTCAGGCTGTTGCAGTGAGAATTAATTTAGATAAAACGATCGCATTATGTTTCTATACTTAACATCAAATTTCACCCCAGCTTAAGTCAACATAAAAATTTTACTGACCAACTGCCTGTCCCATTTAATAATGGGTGATTTCAATGCTCACAATCCATTATGTGGCAGTTCTGCTTTGAATGACAAAAGTAAAAAGATTGAAGACACATGTCGCAATAAGGTTTATGCATCTTTAATGACAGATCAAACATTTATTTACATCGCGAAAATAGGGCTTACTCATCTATAGACCTAACTATAACTGACACATCTCTACTTTTGGACTAATATTGGAAAGTACACGATGACTTATGAAATAGTGATCGCTTTCCGATAATTCTTCAACATCTTTATTATACTACAAGAGAAAAGCCACAGTGATTTAAATTTGGTAAAGCTGATTGGACGCTATGAAAATGTATATAGAGAAGAATTTAAATCGGAATTGTTTGAAGATGTTCTAGATCCCTCAAGCCTATTCAGTGAAAAAAAATACTTTCCGTAGCAGATAAATCTATACCAAAAACCTCGACAAACCCAAAATTTTCAAGTTTTTCGTGCAAATACTAGAAGAACTGTGAAACGAAGAAGACATACTTCTTGATGCAACTTTGTTTCAAAATTACATTGCCATATCCCTATGAACCAAGTATGGAATATAGTACAAAAAAAATCAAGGGTAAAAATAGAAAAGCTAATGTCCATCAGATAAAAAACGGACAAGATATTTAAACTTCTGAAAAAGATATTGCAAATAGAATTAGAGAAACTTTTGAGAAACATTTTTCTCCTAAAAATATGAGACCTACATCCCAGCAAATTAAGAAACAAAAAGATGGAACAAACTTTACTTTAAATCTGAAAATACAGAGGAAAACAACAGATTGTTTTCGGTGGATGAATTGAAACAATCTTTAGATAAGGCATATGACACGGCACGTGGCCCTGACGATATCCATTATCAAGTCCTCAAACATCTTCCTAAACAACTATCGAAGTTCTATTAAGTATTTGGGAAACGGGACACTACAACCCATATGGAAACAATCAACTTTAGTACCTATTCAAAAACCGGACAAAGATCAATACGAACCATCAAATTAAAGACCACTAACATTAACTAGTTGTGTCTGAAAGACAATGGAACGGATGATAAACAACCGTCTTGAACATGTTTTTGGTATCTCGAATCGAACGGCCTGTTGTCGAATATTCGAAAATTGAATTCTACAAGGTTGAAGCACATTAGACCATCTATTTTGATTTGAAACATTCATTAGAAATGCACTTATAAAGAGAGGAAAAGCTGTTTTTATCCTTTTTGACATAGAAAAATCGTACGATAGAACATGGAAATATACTATCAGCACTTCTTACAGATATGGAAGCCTGTCTTCAGATGAAGACACTGGTACTAATATGTTATATTACCCACCTCCCCCACCGACTATTTTTTCGTACCTCAAAAATAGTCGGTAGTGGAGGTGGATAATATAACATATTAGTATTGTGTTTAAAAAAAAAAAACATCCTGAAAGAGAAAATAGTTACACAGAAAAAGTGATAAAAAAATTTTTGACCCCCCTCCCAAAAAAAAAATTCCGGAAGTTCAGCAATTATATGAATTACTGGGTAATACACAATAAAGAAAAAAATAATATGAATTACCGAGTAATACACAATAAAGAAAAAAATAATATGAATTACTGGGTAATACACAATAAAAAATTAACATATATACACACAAAAAAAAGAAAATTAAAATATGAATTACCGAGTAATACACAATACACAATGAAAGTTAGATAGTTGTATTACCCGGTAATTGTCAATAAACAGCCAGTTTATTATGTACTGACATCGCATTGATTTTTGTTGATTACAACACGCTATTTATAAGACATGAGTTTTAAATAGACTACTTCAATTTAAATGACAAACCAAGCGTACTG
>MJUU01043924.1:6682-29646 GCA_002080025.1 Modiolus philippinarum | reverse complement strand
ACATGGCAAAATATTATGGCCATCATCGAGACGTACAAACTGTTGTCGTTAAAGTGATAAAAGGTATATTAAACAAAGATACTTTGTACTTTCTTCCACATAAAGTCTCCTTATCGTCTACAGTATTTAATATCGTCTCTCAGGAAACATGTAACATATCAAGTGCATTGTATGTCAAATTGGATGTCTTTTGAAACAAAATATACAGCAAATTCTGTTTGTATAACATTATTTACACTATAAACCATATAAATATCAAATTTAAACACCTAAGGTAGATACATACATGTACAAAAAGTAATATCAGTTAAATTTACTAAAAGTCCGCATAATTGATGAAACAATCCAGCAAAACTGCAATATGTAATAAAATGCATGTTTTTGCTGGAACCAAAGTCATAATTTGCTCATTTTTAGACATTTTTCACCTAAGTTTACATAGAATGCATGGTTGAAATATGGAAAGATAATTTTATGCCTAATAGGATTAACCATTTATGCATGAGAATTTAACATATTTTTGTAAATAGATAGTTTTTGATATGACTTACTAATTATTACAAAAAATGTATATGTCATCATGCTGTAACGTGGGTGATTTAAGAAGTATCGAGATTAAAAATTATTTACAGGAAACAAATATGACATCTATCATCTGCAAGTCAATTATGACAACACGAAAGAAAAGTTTCAAATATTTTAAAACATTGCACTAGAACAAGAAAACAAGCATTTAAAAATTTATTAAACAAACAATGTCATTCGTTATCCACCAATAAATCAATATAGTCTAAACAGCCACTACAGCCGCATTAAGCTTACAGATGAATTGCAAGAAAATTGACTCATGTTCACACTTCGAAAATGAGAAAAATAAACAAATATAAGGCAGTCAAAAGAGAAGAGACAACAGGAAACACCTGCAGTAACCAAAATGTACCATCAAAGGCCACAATTCTGCAGGGAACTTCACAAGGAAACTCAAATTAAAGACGAAAGAAAACGTAAACAACAACAGGAACTTGGGATAGTCGGACTTGGTAAAAGGAACTAGAAAAAGCCAGCGGCGCCAAGACCAGGATCCTTTGTTTAATATAAGCATAAAACCCAAATGCTGGTAGATTACTAGCTGCAAGACCACTAACTTGGAAAAGAAAAAAAAAGGACAATTTCAAATATTGGTCAAGGAGTTTTCGCCGCTAAACTTCCGGTTAGCTCAAAGATCATAGTCTCCGGATTATACCCTGCCGCACTACTGAAGACAAATCAAACTAATGAATTCCCTATTACTAAAAATTTACAGGTAACAAAAAAATTTAAATCATTTACTGACGTTTTGAAATTTTATCGTACACAAATAATTACAAACATAAGGATATTGATAAATTAATGAGTCTTAATCACAATGTTTGACAATAGAACATATCTTTTGTTTTCTTTATGTTTTATGATGTTTTGTTTATATTTCAGATGACCAAAATGAGGCTAACATAATGAAAATGAAAGCAAAGATAAATTTTTACACAGAAAAAGTCGGCCACCATAAGAATGTGCTAGATTTTCTCGGATCGGTGCAAGACGATGTCAGTAAGTTTCGACTTAATTTCTTTAATTATATGTTTATTTGATATGTTTAGATTTTTTTTAAATTGTTTTGATAATAGAACTTGCTATGATGGATAATAAACAATATTACTATATGCATTTGAAAAAAAAATTACAGAAATCTGAAGAAGCAAATTAATGACAATAACATATACTATAAAAGTAACATAAAAAATATTTCAGCATGACAAATTCATCAAAATCGTTCAATAGAATCAATTGTAATCGGATATGGCTGTAGAATGTTTCGAGCGGGGTGGCAAAGAAAGGCTTAATATTTGTCTGGCGGTTTACTGTAATCAAAAGAATAATAACATGGAAATTGTAAAAAAAAATGATTTGTAGACACTGTGCTCTTAAGATATACATAGAGTACTAGTAGTTCGAAAATCCCTTTCAGTTTTAAAACTTTGGGGGACACTTATTGCATTTGGGAGTCAATTTTTACGGAAGCAAACGTCTGATGTCGATAAGCAAATCTCAAACATAATAATCTCCTGATATTATACATTGGAAGGACAAGTATTTGAAATGCAAATTCATTCTATTACATTCATGCATTGAAAGTTACAGACCTTGTTATTGCATATATCATTAAGTTTATACTTGATATCCCTGATGCTCGGTTCTCACTTACTTATATTAAAGTGTAATTATAACAAAAATACAAAAGCGAAAAACTGAAAAGAAAGTGAAAAAAATAAACAAAAAAGCCGACAAAAGGCAAGACAAACATAGTTTACAGTCCTAAGCAAAGACACAAAAATGGGTATGAGCATCACAAAAAGTAAACCACTATCGCAGTGAACCTGCTTAAAAAATTGGGTATGGAATCAGGTGATGGTCTGTTTTTCCCATTACATCTCATACATTTCAAAAAGTAACCTCAGATTTGAAGTTAACTTCAGTGTGTTCAGAAAGGTTATTTAGTTTAGAAAGTGATATACATGTATGTCTATTCACATTGCAATTAACATGTTTAGAATGATCCTTCGAATCTTTTTTATTATTATTATTTTTCTTTTTCCTTTCCTTTTATTTTTACGAAGAAAAAAATCAAAATGGCTGCCATTTCCAAGATGGCAGCCATTCCATGTTCAAATTTCAACTTTGTCGGATTGTGGTGAAAATTAAATTTTGAGGCTATGAATGAGATGGAATCATTGAGTAAGTTGTCTGTGCTGACTTCACATCTATTTGTTGCAATTGCAAATCTAGTTTTCTTTTCTACTGTTTTGATTTAAGCTGTTTTTTTTTGTTTTTTGGTTTTTGTTGTGTCTTTTTAACATCGATAAAATTCTGTAATCATATTTTTGTCACTGGTTGGACCCAATCATTGAATATAAATTTTGTAAAATATTTCACTTCATTTACACAATCGCCGTTTAAGTTAAAGATAGCCAGATGATGTTTCATTTTGATACTTGATTGAGGTTTTGTTTTCATTTCACCAGTGAATTACTAGTAATTGAAAGTTCTGTTTTTGTTTGTCGATGCATGATGTGTTTAACTGTACAAAATTTACCATTTTCATAATAGGAGGACCTTTCATGGTACTGGAATATTGCGAAAAGGGAGTGTTGAAGGATTTTCTGGTTTCTTGCAAAGAAAACGTAACTGTTGATCTTGAAGAAAGATTGTTCCGAATGGTTTATGGGGTCTGCATAGGAATGAATTATCTGTCCTCAAAACAGGTATATAAAACTCTTAGCATAATTAGTAACAATTATTTAGAAATTAAGCTTACGTGAAGTCTACAATGTACACAACATGTCTGACGTAGCCTTAATACTAATTGTAGAAATTAAAATGAAAAAAGCTTTCATCATTTAAGACTTGTGGTTCCGTTCTCACTTACTTGCAGGACTAAAAAATATAGTAAAATAAGTGAGAACCGATCCGTCGGTCCCTAAGTCAAAAGAATGAACAATCCATGGACAAAGGCAACATCGGAAACACTAAGAAACAAGGACACCACTTGAGTACGGGACAAAAAGAGAAAAATGAAGACACATATGCAGATGAACAACACGAACCAAATAAAATCCATGGGTGAGATCATGTGTACCGGTAGAGTAAGCATCTCCTGCTTCTTATAATACACCCGCCGTGTTGAACATGTCAATCTGGTAGTAAAGTCAAATCCGATAGAGAAAAACAAACTTTAGTAGTAGAGGGAAAGATCTGTTGTCATCTCGGAAACAGATATCCCGTAACGATCCATAAGATCGTGATGTCGGCCATAAAACTTCTGTATTAATGACTTTAAGTTTTTGGTAGCGTACCCTTGCTTAAGTAGTCTATTTGTAAGCAACTGGGCTCTATCAAGGAAGTCACTGTAACGACCACAAGCCCTTGAATAGCGAATGAGTTGTGAAATGTAAACTCCATATGCTGGTGCTTTTGGAATGTTGCCACAAAGAAAAGGGAAGTTGACTATTGATAAAATGAAGTCATCGCGTTTTTCATACAGCCTAGTTTGTAGTGTACCACAGTTGTCAATATCAAGATGAATGTCAAGAAACGAGGCCGACGTGGGAGTATCTGTAGTATCCTTAATTTCAAGCTCTTTTGGATAAATAAGATGAAGAAAATCACCAAAGTGAGGGTTGTTTAGTGATAAAATATCATCTATATAACGGAGGCTGAGATTGAAGGACTGTGCTAGTTTTTTTTGTCGTTGTTTTGAAGAAGCCCTTCAATGAATTCTGCCGCATAAGACTGGAGAAACAGATCGGTTAAAAGAGGTGCACAGTTTGTGCCTATCGGAATTCCGATTGTCTGTTGAAAAACAAATCCTCCGAATTGGACATATCTATTGTCAATCAAAAACTTTACCATTTTAATCACTGTTTCCTCCGTGTATTTTTTCTTTGATTCTAGGTCGCATTTCACGAAATATGCTTGTTTCTGTCCATGACAATGTACTTATATCTTTGTTCGCCGTTCGTACGGGAGAAACACCTATGAATTATATCTTTCAGTCGAGATTGTAGTTGTTCATTAGGAATGGCAGTATAAAGTGTGGAGAAGTCAAAAGTTTTAATGCTGTTACAATGCGATAATGATCTTGATTTTAGGATATCAAGCAGATCTTTAGGGTTTTTTAATATCCACATTATTATGTAGAGTCGTGTTCACAGACACAGAACACTAAGATACCTTGCCGGAAACTCACTTACTTGAAGGACTAAAGAATATAAAACTATATGTTAAGTCGTGTTCACAGAACACTAAGATACCTTGCCGGAAACGCGATCGATATACAAAATATAAGTGTAAATTGTCATCAAGACTACAGCTGCGTTGATAATATCAGTATTTACATGAATTATACGAATTATAAGTTGTTGTTTTTCTTGTGCAGTAGATTGTGGCATGTGATTGTAGTTTTCAGCCATTGTAAGTTTTTCGTTTTATCTGCCCTCCAATAATTGAATATGGAATGTTACAATTTTAGTTAGCGTAAAAACGAAGACATAATATTATCTAGTAAACAATAGTGATATTATGCTTACAATTAAAAAAAAATAAACACAAATTACTCTAAAATATTTCTCTACCAGGTTGTTCACAGACGGTTGGCAGCCAGAAACATTTTCCTCGATCACTTGTACGAGCCAAAAATTGCTGGATTCGGACCTGACCCATCAGGCGACGAGGAGGGGGTAACTATTCATCGAATTCAAATTCTTAAGCATGTTTTAGTCAAGTAATACAGTTCCAATATTGGTATGTTTAGATACGCATAATAGAAATTTATTCGAAAACAAGTGAAAAATAATAGATATTTACTATAACATCATATGTTGACATTGGAGAGAAATTCCCCTGATTTCTTTATAATAGTCTTATTTATTTACAACGATAGCATGTGTCCAGTTAAAGTGTATAGATGAATGTTAGTTGTTATAATGGTATTCGATTGTCTTTGGGCGTATGATTAGAAATTAAACCATTCAACAATACAAATATATCTAGTATACGGCAATAGTTCGCAGAATTGCATACGCATGAGTTTCTGTTTGACTGACTTGGAACAGGCATTTCAAAAGAAATGGTGGGTTATACCGGTTTTATGGCTAGCCAAACTTCCCTTTCAATTGCGGTAGTATCCGATAGCAACTCAACAACAATTGCCATTGAAAAGTCGTAGACATTTAAAGAAATGATCTTCCCGGTATTAAGTAAAGAAAGAATCTGGAATCAGATTCGGACCGAAACTTCAATTTTTTCCCTTAGAGACTGATATCTATTAACGATTTTGTCAGTGGTCATATAATACGGAATTTGTTGAAGCCTTGATTAACAAGACGTACACAAGAAAGTCTGTATAATTTGTGCTAGCTCTTGCGTAACGAATCGTTTAACGTAAATATACATTCTTTCAAATAACTAAATACCGAAGTTACTGTGAATTTACTCAAAATAATTCATTAAAGGGTTGAGCAAATTGGGTACGATTTTGTTGTTCTTCTTCATCTTGAATACACTATTAGGCCTCAAAAAAGGAGCACACTCATACCTCAGACCCTGGTTCGATAGGGATTTACTTGATACATAGTGCACAATACAATATCCATGCTTTACTGCTCATTTGATTGCAAGATCGTCAAGAAACATAGAAATAACGGGAAAATTACTTTAAACACTCATGGAGTTGATGGTAAGAAAACTTATAAAGTGGGAGAATGTGTGCATTATATACATAGATGGTCCGAATAATAGTTCCATTTAAAAAAATGTTACGCATCGGGCACACTTGATATACTGGCCGTGATAGCGTCCGTATCAAAAAATAATTCCCTATATTCCATATGTCTGGCATTTCGACTGGTGTAAGTTTCTTAATATTTTTCGAATATATTAGTATTATAATATATCAATAAAAAGGAATGAATACATATTTATATTTTGTTTCATGAAAAAGTTAGTTGTTTAAGTGGCAAGTGCATGTGTCACATACTTAAAAAGTGTATGAAAATTGTAGGAACGCATTCCGCTTAAATGGATGGCACCAGAATGTATGAAGTCTACACGACATGCTAATGAATTGAGTGACGTTTATTCGTTTGGAGTTGTTATGTGGGAGATATTTTCGCTCGGTATGTTTCACTTATGAACAGTTCTGAAATCAGAATATGTGCGTACTTCATAGATCATAAGAGAAAAGTATTATTATACTATCAATTACCAAAGGCCAAAATTACTTATACTATAACTAATCCGAGATTCTGATTATCGCAAAATATTCAACGAATGATCGAATAACGCAGTTATTCACGAATGCGCGCAGCGCATGAGTGAATTACAGCGTTTTTCGATCATGAGTTGAATATTTTCGATAATCAGAAGATAGGATTAGTTATTGTTTTTATTATATAGATCTTCTTCTCTTAAATTTTGTGGTTTATTTTAAGATTCATTGCACGAACTACGTTTTTGATGTTAATCCGCTGAGACGTTTACTTAACAACGACGTTGACAACGTCTATTGTGACGTCACTTCCTAGAGTGAAATTATGGAAAATAATTTCACAGTTAATTATCACTTTTATTTCACTGAGAAATTTCAATCTTTCACTGCAATCTATATAATAATGTAAATTATTTTAGCAGAGGTCTATATCCAGAACTGATGTATCTTCAGTGCGGGATTAAACCAAAACAATGGGAAGACTATAAACTGAAAGATGTATAAGAGTTGGTAGAGAAGAAATAACCTATATGATAGGCAAACAGAGCTGAAAGACAAAATCAGCAATGTTTATAAATAAAAGATATGTTCAAGAATGGAAGTAATAAACAAGACGAAAAATACATTTCAAAATTTTATGAAGTGACATTTAACTTTGTTGATTTCTTGAAAAAAATCCAATTCTGTGATGGCTTGACACATAAACGAAAAAAAACTAAATAAGATATGAAATTTGTATCAGACAATATATAAGTTTTATTTTGGACTTATAATTTAAGAAAAGAATAAAATATTATCATTTCCATCTTTTGCATAACCCTTTTAAACCTTTTATCATTTCCATCTTTTGCATAACTCAGCAAGTTCATCTTATTGCTATATTAAGTGGTGGAAATCACGTATAACTTTATTACCAAACAAATTCATTTGCAACTGATTGGATCAGTTTCCTTCAGTGTTTTTTCCTCTCTTGTTATTAATTTGGTGAGCATTTGTTTTTCATTTTTTTACTCTCTGATGAAAGGTGACACTCCATTCCCTGGAATTCAAAGCAGAGATGTTCAATCCAAGCAAAAACAAGGTTACAAAATGAAGAAACCAGAGTATGCAGATGACGCGTAAGTATTTCAAAGAATGTATATTTTGTCTGAAAGCCATTTTGTACGAATGCTTTAGGTACCCAAAAGCGCTTTAACCCTATCGCTAGCTTTTGCTAGTGTCGGTTCAAGTCCGTCTATCCCGAGTTCCTATCGTTGTTTACGTTTGTCTTTTGTCGTATTTGTATTTTTCCTGTGTAGGTCCCTGGCAGATTGTGGAAATTAATTATAATATTCAGCCATAGTAGATATTTCTTGTTATCCGTTTTATTTCATTAATAAATCTATTAGCTAGTGACATGAAAAAAATAACTGTATCGGCCTTTTCATAGTTTGCAAAATACTGGTTTATAACATTCGGGTAGCATCCTGAAAATGTATTAGTCTCTCATTTATAATTGATATATTGTTCTATCACTAACGTTAGGAGAACATGCATGTATCTGTTCCTTTGTATGGTAATTTTATATGGTATTAACAATTTTGTTTTTAATACGGACTCTAATACGGCCAGTAATAAAAACAAAATGTCTTTTACTTCTTTATCCGTAACTCACAAAAGAATATAGAACTCTTTATTAAACTGAAATGGAATAAAAAAAGATAACAGGAAACACCTACAATGGCCGAAAAACATAGCCACATGCCACAAAGTAAATAGGAACTGCACAAGAAAAAAAGCTACAATAAAAATACAAAAGACAAACATAAACAACGATAGGAACTCGGGACAGCCGAACTTGGTACCGGCACTAGCAAAAGCCAGCGGTAGGGTTAAACCGGTTTATGGTTACCCAAACCTCTCCTTTCTCTGTCCCGTTTCCCTATAGTATAATAAACATACGAATAAAACCCATACAGGTACACTACTAACTCCATGACCACAATCTAGAAAAGAAAAGTTATATTTTAGCATTTTCAATATATTGTTGATTGCAATAATTAATATGCATTCTTTATTCAACGCGTATGAACAGGTCAAGTAGAACTTAATCATAGCAACGCTCACGTGACGTCTACATAGTAATCCGATAAAATTTCGTGATAACGTCCAGCTCGTTGGTACTGATATTTTCAGCCATTACAGATCAAAGACAATTCATACAAATTGTCCATAAATACTATCAACTATGAAAAAGAAAGGAAATGGGGTAAATGTCAAGGAGACAACATTCCATATACTATTGGGTACATTCATGAGACAATGGAGTTATCCTTTTTAAGCTCACCTGACCCGAGGGGTCAGTGTGAGCTATTGCCATTTCTTGGCGTCCGTCGTCCATCGTCCGACGTCCGTTAAACTTTTCACATTTTCATCTTTTCCTCTAAAATACTGAAGCAAACTTTACAGGAATGATGTATGGAAGGTCCTTTACAGAGATTGCTCATTTCGTTTTGATCGGACAAAAAAAATGGCCGCCAGCGCGGAACTTAGGTTTAACATTGGACCCTATATGAAAAATCACATTTTCTTCTTCTACTCTGCAATGGCTGAAGCCAATTCAACCAAACTTTACAGGATTGATGTACAAAAGGTCCTTAACAAAGATTGCTCATGTTTTTCGGATCCAATAAAAAACATGGCCGCCAGTGCAGAACATAATTTAATATTGGACCCTATGGGAAAATCACATATTCATCTTCTCCTCTCCTCAGGAATGATGTACTAAAGGCCCTTAACAAAGATTGCTCGTTTCCTTCCAATTCCAATGAAAAACATGGCCCCAGCATAGAGCATATAGTTTTTTTACATTTGACCCTAAGGGAAATCACATTTTCATCTTCTCCTCTTAAACCACTGAAGCAAATTCAACCAAACTTAACAGGAATGATGTACTAAAGGTCCTTTACAACGATTGCTCATTTCGTTCTGATCTGATAAAAACATGGCTCCTCGCACGGAACATAGCTTAACCTTGGACACTATGGCAAAATCACATTTTCGTCTTCTCCTCTGAAGCCAAAGAAGCAAATTCAACCAAACTTTACAGGAATAATGTTTTAAAGGCCCTTAACAAAGCTTGCTCGTTTCCTCCGGATCCGATAAAAAACATGGCCGGCAGCACGGAACTTAGGTAAAACATCGGGCCCTAGTATTGGAAAAATAACATTTTCATCTTCTCCTGTGAAAACGGGGAAGCAAATTCAACCAAACATTTCAAGCAATGATGTATGGAGGGTCGTTAACAAAGATTGCTTACTTTGTTACAATCTGATAGAAAACATTTCCACCAACACAGAACATAGTTTAATGTTGGACCCTACGGGGAAATCACATTTTCATCTTCTCCTCTTAAACCACTGAAGCAAATTCAAGCAAACTTTACAGGAATGATGTACGTAAGTTACTTTACAAAGATTGCTCATTTCATTCCGATCCGACAAAAACATGACCTCTAGTGCAGAACATAGTTTTAACATTAGAAAACCATCCTTTGCATCATCTTCTCTGAAACTATTCAAGTAAATTTAGCTAAAAGTATGGAAGGTCCTTTGCAAAAATTACTCATTTCAATAGGATCAGACAAAAAAGCATGGGTGCTAATGGAGAACATAGTTGAACATTAGAACCCATTGTTAAAAACATCATTTTTGGTCATGCATGGCATAGAAGCATTTTGTCAGGTGAGCGATACAGGCTCAGTCTCTGAGCCTCTAGTTCATAATTTGCATTTAATATTTTCAAATCTTGACTAGCACAATGTCTACACGTAGAAATAAATTTTTGCTATGTTAGACATTCAAAAGGCCGGATTCAGTTCACAAGTTTAATCAAATTTGACAAGGAAAATCTGCAGTAAATGTAAGAATTGCACCAATTAAAATCAGAGTGATCGACAGATTATTAATACCATTCATAGTTCGTATGTAGCTAATGAGATACAAATTGTATCTTTAAAAGTTTTCTGCCCCCTACAGCACTGGGCAAGAGGGTGAACAAGTGTGAGGTTCCTCACTGTGTTGAAAATCGTACAGTGACCCCTAGATGCTTTGTTTTGGGTCGTTTTAACCTAGATATGGGATGTTGTCTCCTTGACATTTACCCCATTTCCATTATTTTTTATAAGTTTTATAAGCATAGCTACAAATGAGGAAACTACGACAGTAGAATACTGAAGTAACAAAGGAGTGGAATTTATAAAAATCGAAGTCCAAAGACATGGCCCAAATATTGGATAGATCAACTTAGGGCTCGTCTCATCATACATTTGGAGGTTTAACAACACCATAATCTTATCTGTAAAAATCCATTCATTTCAGTTTTTACCACATTTAAACAATTACATCGAAATGATGTCTGAAAAGGCAAACATATAGTTTTTGACATGAAAGCTGTTCAAATTGCCCAATTTCATAATGACTTATATATGTCCATGTTGCTTTATATTTCTAATTTGTCCTTAATTTCTGATTTGTATTACATATTTTTTTCGACTATACTTTTGTCCTGTTGAGTTCTTTTACAGAAACTACTTCTGCATTATGATTGACATTTCTTGACAAGCATTTTTAACTATATAAGAGAAACTTTTGTGTAATTTTTGGTATTTCTAAAGTTTGTGATCAGATTTCACATTACATTCAGTTAAGGTTAGACGATTGTCAAACTATGAAATGTCACAACAAATTTTTCTGTAAAAAAGACTTAGATAAAGAACAACAATCATAGCGTTGTTCATTGCATGTTTTTCAACATATTTGTAGAGACTTCATCTCATGTGCATTTACTCCACATCCCTTCATTTATTATTTTGGACTATACAATAAATTATGTCACTAAGTGTAATCCGTATTTTGGTTTGTAAATATCAGGTTCTACAAGGTAATGCTGAAATGTTGGCACTATGACCCAAATAAGAGAGCTGGATTTGCTCAGATTAAGGAACAGTTATCCACTATGTTCCAAGAAGGTCCAGGAGAAGAGTACTATTACAGATCAAATGACATTTGAATCAGACAAAGAAACGAACGCTGAAACATAAACAAATACTGGCTTTTTATCACTATCATTCATAGTAACTTTCTTATATTCACAATTGACTTTTCTTTTGCTTCAAAATGTATATTTTAAGTTAGTATATAATTACGATAAGACGATTTGATTATATTGTAGTACAGAATATTTGGTATACAAATATTTGTTTTAGTAAAAGCAAAATAATTATTGGCCTGACCTTCAAGTGCGCTGCTTTAATGTTGTTGTTTTTGTCATCACAATGTTAATTTTACACTATGATGATATCTAAAGACATTGAAGGATTGAAGGGCTATAAATCACTAGAATTTGAAGTGCACTTTGAAATATATTACCTTAAATTTGTCATGCTCGTTTGTGTTTTATCCTAGATATATTAATAGAACAGTTTCCTCTTCTATGGACTTTGATTTATGTAATCTTGTGCTTTGTAGCTTCGGCATTCTACTGCCGTTGTTTTCCATCATTTGTTTTGCGGATATTACATGAAAAGCGTAGATAAGAAACATTAACATTTTTATGCGATTATTACCTCAGTGATTAAATGAAAACATACGATCAGTCAGTTTCAAATTCATCATTATGGCTTACCGTCTTAAGACACAAAATTATTATAAATTTTGTATTGTTATGAAAATTGTAGGAAAACAGACTGAATAATACCATAATTTTTTATTATGGCTTTCCATATTATTTGATTTTAATGCTGCTGATACTCCTTGCAACTTATGTACAGCATATCTAAATTTACTGTTCATAATGCATCTTGGATATTTTTGTGTATGAGGAGATAGAATAATTTACCCGGTAATTTACAAGAATGTTAAAAATACTTGTACCCCGAAAACCAGAACTGCCTTTTCTGCAATCATTTGATCTCAATTAGTTCTTTATTTCACAATTAAATTGTGAAATATATGTATTCATAGTTTAAAGAATTAAAGTTATAGTCATTTTTAACTTTTTAATTTAAATAACTAAATATTTGTGTATTTTTGATTCATTAATGTTGCACCTAGCTAACGGATTAAAAAGTAACCTGTACAACAATATCTAACATTTTAGAAAAGTTGAATACTTTGATTGTGATATGATATTGCTTTTATAATTAATAACAAAATTCCCAAGTTACAGTGATATTAGTGTTTGCATATGCATATTAATAAATAATATTGTTGTACTTTTGTTTGTTATTACGAAAGCAATCAAACTTGAAATTTAAAGATTTTTTTTTTTTTTTTACATTTTTGTGGCAGTTGATCTGCTACACTGTAATGCATTATAAGTTCAAATCAGGAGTAAGTCTTAAACGAAAAAGCTGTGCCTGCAGGTAGTTTTAAAAGCAAACTACGGACAAATTGACGCATAAACAGCAAAGGAGTACGTTGATAAAATATAAGCACATTAGATAAGATATATGACTCTTTTTACATGGTGTAATATCATTTTCAGATTATTNAGGGTGGGTCAAACAATACCTTTAACGTGATGCTTCAGTGCCTCAAACTTGACCTAAATTATGAATTTTTTAAATCATTATAACAAATTTGTTAAAAATTGCATTATTTTACCCAGACCTGGCTCTGAAAATGTTTCCCAATTTTAACGAAAATAATATGATTTTCAAAATCTTTGAAATATAACCTATGTTTTTGGCATCGACATTTCGATTCGGTACACTTAGATGCAAAAAAATACCTTACTTTTTATACAATAATAACTACCATCTTTAATGATAATATATTGTATCAATACTTATAGATTCTCGCCTTTTCAAAGCCAATACCAGAACACACCGAACAAATTCCTTCATTGCAAACGAATCACAACTAGAGAAACGATTATTCACCAATTCATATCTCATTTATTCGCCTTGAAGTCGAACTTTTAGAGAAAACTTGGTATAATTTATATTGTAAAAAGTAAAAGTTTGTTTGTTCCTAGATTTTGGAGAATGTTCTATTTTGTTATTGTTTGTTAATATATAATTTAATTATAATTAAATTACTTTGTTCTATTATATTTTTATTATTTGGTTAGCTTTGCAGAATAATTCTCGATGAAAACTGTTTTTCTGAATCTTCCATATTTTTATGCTTATATTATAAAATAAACTAAAAGTAAATACTTATGTTGAAATGTTTTTATTAAACTCTAGTGATTACATATAGACAACAAGAACAAAACAAAAAATAAACTGATGTTATTAAAATCAGGTTACGTGTGTTCTCGTTGTACCCACATTATTTCAATATCATTTCGATGCCATCTTGAAGATTTAAGTACCGCGAGATCATTGTTACTTATCATACTCAAAATAGTGAATATGTACAATCCATAATCGCATCGAATGAGAAACGACATTTCTACACTAGAGATAGTACAATTTTCAAATATTTGAAAATTTAACTATCGAGAGTGTAGAAATATCGTTTCTCACGAGACACGGTTGTTGATTTTTTTCTCTAATGATTTCAAGGAGATTTTAGACCAACATATCCCCATTTTCTGATGATTCAAAAAAGATGTGTTCTTTGAGCGTGACGTCATCAGGCATGGGCGCCTATTTTCATGACGTCACAATGGTAAAGTCGGAAACGGCAAACATATTTGACGTCATAATCGAATTTCATCCAATCACTTGCCGAGAACAACATTCTCTCTAGAGAGGAGAAACATATTTCTCTAACTGTTCAGGAAACGTGAAAACAGGATAAAAATTAGAGAAATATACATAACCATTTCCACCTCAGTATTTATAAGTTCAACCTGCATTTAGGTTTTGTCTACAGATGTATTTTCAAAAAAAAACATGGCGATCAGATTGTTCCTACTAAGTTGGTACATTTTTTGGGGCTATGGTTTTCTTATTGTGTTTATATGAACACAAGTTTAAAATAGTAATATAATAATTAAATATTTAACTACAAAAATAGCTCTGTAATAATTCTGATGTAAGCTGTCTTAATTTGTATTCTTAAATCTATATTTATTTACGTATTCACAATTAAGTATCTTTTGCGAGCTTGAATAGTACATTTGTTTTGAAAATAGGACTAAAATAAATAATGAACTTTCAATGGAAGGCGTTTCAATATAAATTCAATATCACGAATATTCGGGTCTTTGTCAGATGTTGTGACGTCTTTAATCTCAAAGCCAATAAAATGAATAAAAAGGTTGAATATGGAATTTTAATGCGATTTAGTACGTTCGGTATTTAGTTGTTATCTAAAATACGAATTGGTTGGTCAAAGATTACCTGCATCGAACAGAGGAGGATCCCTACTTTGTCGCCATTTAATTAGTGTCAAAATTGAGTCTTCTGCATTTCGTCAATAATACAAGATCAAGCGTGGTATTATATATAACTTTCAAATATTACTTACGATTGAAGCGTGCAGCAAAGTAAATAACGCCCAAAACTATTACGATAACATTCAACAAAAAAAACATTGATTTTTTTTTTCGCGGATTTTATTTCATTTCCATTTTTTCCAGACAAAAATGCACAGTACCATTCTTTGGTTACCATATATAACGTGCCTTGTTTGAATACCCGAGGGTCTGAATGAAAATCCACAATAACCGAACATTAATGCATTTTAACGACAACCATTAGAAAAGGGGAATTTTGTCGAGAATTTCTACTGCTACGTGACAAATCCTTATATAGATTATTATGTCAAGACAATTCCGTGCTATTGTGTTTAAACTGCAACCGTAACGAACAGAATTTTGGGTAAATATTTCCGATGATAGACTGATTTAAAAGGAGAAGTGGACCTTATAATGAGACAAGAACCCATGCTTTCTTGATATTCCATTTAAGATGGCTCACATCAGATTTGGGAACTCCTATGGTTTTCTCCACTTCAACAATGGCTTAAAGAATTTTGCACACGAACCCCCACTTTTTATTTCATGAATGTGTTCTATAGGTCAAATTAAAACACCTGACAAGTGGAAATACTGTTATTTCTAAATAACAAAATACCGAAGTTACTTTTAATTTATTTTCTGCATATGTGCATTTCGACAACTTATCAGTGCAGATAAAACAAAAACGCTTGGAAGTCCATTATCCGAAAAACGTTTAAAAGCTGATAGTGAGCAAACAGCCAAAAGGATCGTTTAAAAAAAAACAAAAATTCAGCTAAGGACAGAGCTATGCATGAGTGAGATACTCCTTAGTGATGAGAAATACAAATCGAATGCGTCTACGGGTTTGCCACTTCATACTTGTTATCCTTTTATTTTCAAAACCAAAAAATGAATGGTATATATAATGTATGGTAAACGTTAACCGAATGAGTATCTGGAATCAACCATTTCACACACAAAATATGATAGTAATGCTGCATTACATGATACACAGCCACGTTTCTCATAAAATTCTAAGTTAAAAGAGACATAACTCCAGAACAATGTGTACTGCTGTGCCCAAAATTACACTTGGCTTGTGTTTTGTGGTAAACAGTTTACATACCAAGTTTGAAGACAGTATGTTATTTCATTCACAGAGTTATGATTAAAAAACCCTAAAATTTGCAAAAAAAAAGTTTCAAGGGGTATAACTCCAGAATACCTTGAACCTCTGAACCCAAAATCGAACTTGGTCTGAGATTTGTGGTATACAACTGACATACCAAGCTGGAAGACAATATGTTATTTCTTTCACAAGTTATCAGTCGGAAACCCTAAAATTCGCAAAATTTCGAAGTTTCAAGGGCATAACTCCATAACCCCTAAAACCTCTGAACCCAAAATCGAACTTGACCTGCGTTTTGTGGTAAAAAAAAATGCATGCCAAGTTTTAAGACCTTGTGATTTCGTTCATGAGACATTATTCGGAAACCTTCGGGGGACGGATAACAAAATACCGAAGTTACTATGAATTTTGATTCTGCATATGCGTATTTCGACAACTTATGTGTCTTCAACTTACATAACAAGTTTGAAAACAGTATGTTATTTCGTTCGCAAATAACTAAATACCGAAGTTACAGTGAATTTATTTTCTGCATATGCGCATTTCGACATTATGTGTCTCTTCAATGTTCTAGTTATCAGTCGCAAACCCACAAATTCGCAAAATTTCAAAGTTTCAAGGGAAATTACTCCAGAACCCCTTAGACCTCTGAACTCAAAATCGAACTTGACCTGAGTTTTATGGTAAACAACTTGCATACCATGTTTGCAGACCTTGTGTCATTTCGTTCACAAGTTATCAGTCGGAAACCTTCGGGGGGGGGTGACGGAGGGACGGACACACAGACAGACAGACGACTAAGGGTATCACATAATATCTCGCCACTACAAGGGCATAAATGCAGAACCCTTTTGACCTCTGAACCATAAATCAAACTTGACATGAGTTGTGAGGTTGACGATCCCGCATCCATAGGTCAAAGGAAAAAAGACGGGGGCCGTCTTGAACTTGCTATGAGGTATGAGTAATGCTCATTGTTGAATGCCTCCTGGTGACTTCAAGATGAAGTATAACAATAAAAGCGTTGTTCCATTACTTGGTTTTACCATTTATTTGTAGAGATTTTGTCTCATTTGCATTTACTCCATATCCCTTCATTGTTAATTTTAGACGGGAGTTTGTCTTTCCTGCAGTGTGGAGTCCGTAAAAAGATTTCCCGTGAGAGAGATGTATGCTGTATAAACATTTCAGTTGTGGTGTACTTGTTCTTGAGAGAATTTCTTATATGGATGCACTATCATTCTTTCAAATTTTGGCTTTTGAAATTTTGTAATTTAAAATTGTTTTTCTGACCACCTGTTTATTGTGCCCACGTCTCATGATTTTATTATGCAAAGTTTTCTTACAATTGGCTCGATAAGTTCCATGTGGTTGTTTAAATGTTATGATCGTCTTCTAGTAGTCTTTTTGCCGGGAAATGGATGACAGCGATTGTAAGAACACTTTGCCAGTTAGGTGTATGTTTGTTGATGATCCTGCATCCATTGGTCAAAGTAAAAAAAGACATGGATGTAGCGTTGCTCACCAATTAGCAATGAATTCCGCTCAAACCGGTGTTGGGGGCCGTCTTGAACTTGCTATGAGGTATGAGTAATGCTCATTGTTGAAGGCCTCATGGGGACTTCAAGATGAAGAACAACAATAAAAGCGTTGTTCCATTCCTTGCTTTTACCATGTTTTGTAGAGATTTTGTCTCATTTGAATTTACTCTATATCCCTTCATTGTTAATACCAAGTTCGAAGACCCTGTGTTTTTTTTTGTCATAGGTTATCAGTCGGAAACCCTAAAATTCGAAAAATTTCAAAGATTCAAGGGGCATTACTCCATAATCCCTTAGACCTCTGAACTCAAAATCGAACTTGACCTGCGTTTTGTGATAAACAATTTGCATTCTAAGTTTGAAGACCATGTGTCATTTCGTTCATAAGTCATTAGTCGGAAACCTTCGGTTTCCGAAGTTACTATGAATATTGATTCTGCATATGCGCATTTCGACAACTTATGTCTCTTCAACTTACATAACAAGTTTGAAAACAGTATGTTATTTCGTTCGCAAATAACTAAATACCGAAGTTACAGTGAATTTATTTTCTGCATATGCGCATTTCGACAACATATGTCTCTTCAGTGTTCTAATTATCAGTCGGAAACCCAAAAATTCGCAAAATTTCAAAGTTTCAAGGGAAATTACTCCAGAACCCCTTAGACCTCTGTACTAAAAATCGAACTTGACCTGAGTTTTGTGGTAAACAAAATTCATACCAAGTTTGAAGACCTTGTGTCATTTCGTTCACATGTTATCAGTCGGAAACCTTCGNGGGGGGGGGGGGGGTGACGGACGGACGGACAGATAGACAGACGACTAAGGGTATCACATAATATCTCGCCACTACAAGGGCATAAATGCAGAACCCTTTTGGCCTCTGAACCAAAAATCAAACTTGACCTGAGTTTTGTGGAAAACAACTTGCATACGATTGTACGAAGACTTTGCCAGTTAAGTGTATGTTGTTGACGATCCCGCATCCATGGGTCAAAGGAAAAAAGACATGGATGTAGCGTTGCCCAAACCGGTGCTGGGGGCCGTCTTGAACTTGCTATGTGGTATGAGTAATGCTCATTGTTGAATGCCTCCTGGTGGCTTCAAGATGAAGAACAACAATAAAAGCGTTGTTCCATTCCTTGCTTTTACCATGTATTTGTAGAGATTTTGTCTCATTTGCATTTATTTCATAT
Organism: Modiolus philippinarum; assembly: GCA_002080025.1. NCBI lineage: Eukaryota > Metazoa > Mollusca > Bivalvia > Mytilida > Modiolidae > Modiolus > Modiolus philippinarum. The sequence goes on along the minus strand of MJUU01043924.1, from coordinate 10,542 downwards.
CCCTTAATTGTTAATTTTAGACGGGAGTTTGTCTCTCCTGCAGTGTGGAGTCCGTAAAAAGATTCCCCGTGAGAGAGATGTATGCTGTATAAACATTTCAGTTATGGTGCACTTGTTCTTGAGAGAATTTCTTATATGGATGCACTATCATTCTTTCAAATTTTGGCTTTTTAAATTTTGTAATTTAAAATTGTTTTTCTGACCACCTGTTTATTGTGCCCACGTCTCATGATTTTACTATGCCAAGTTTTCTTACAATTGGCTCGATGAGTGCCCTGTGGTTGTTTAAATGTTATGATCGTCTTCTAGTAGTCTTTTTGCCGGGAAATGGATGACAGCGATTGTAAGAACACTTTGCCAGTTAAGTGTATGTTTGTTGACGATCCCGCATCCATGGGTCAAAGTAAAAAAAGACATGGATATAGCGTTGCTCACCAATTAGCAATGAATTCCGCTCAAACCGGTGTTGGGGGCCGTCTTGAACTTGCTATGAGGTATGAGTAATGCTCATTGTTGGAGGCCTCATGGGGACTTCAAGATGAAGAACAACAATAAAAGCGTTGTTCATTCCTTGCTTTTACCATGTATTTGTAGAGATTTTGTCTCATTTGAATTTACTCCATATCCCTTCATTGTTAATACCAAGTTCGGAAACCCTGTGTTATTTTTGTCATAAGTTATCAGTCGGAAACCCTAAAATTCGACAAATTTCAAAGTTTCAAGGGGCATTACTCCATAATCCCTTAGACCTCTGAACTCAAAATCGAACTTGACCTGCATTTTGTGATAAACAATTTGCATCCCAAGTTTGAAGACCATGTGTCGTTTCGTTCATGAGGCATTATTCGGAAACCTTCGGGGGACGGATAACAAAATACCGAAGTTATCATGAATTTTGATTCTTCATATGCGCATTTCGACAACTTATATCTCTTCAGTGCAGATGAAATCAAAACATTGGACGGACGAACACCCGACTGAGGGTATCACATAATACCTCGCCACTACATGTGGCCAAAACGAGGACACAGAAAACTATGATGGAAAACAGCTAAAAAGCGAAGAAATAAAAACACAACATACAAAACCAAGCTCCTGACAGTGTGAACTCCCATTTGACTGAGCGTGACACAAAGTGCTCTGAAGGGCAAGCATATACTGCTCTGTTAACAGCAACCGTCACACTGTAAGTGAGTTAATCTAGAAAAAAGTTAAAATTGGTATAGGCAAATCTGGGAGACGTGAATCCAACTGAAAATGTCCGCCTTCCCGTTGGACACTAACACGTCATATCTTTCAATGATGTTATGGTGACGGCCATAGAATTTCTTGAGGAATGAGATAGCATAGGCTGAAAAAATCCCTGATTAAACAGCCTTTGGGGAAGTGTCTGCTCTATTAAAAAAATTACTGTACAAATTACATGCTCGACAGTATCGAGTCAACTTTGAATTGTATAGGCTGGAAAGTTAGGTACATTGCTGCCAATAAAGGGAAAGTTCACAACTGGGATGTTAAAATCATCACGCTTGTCATATACCTTAGATTGCAAACGTTCATCTCCGTCAATATACAACAAAAGATCAAGGAAGGTGTATCAGTTGTTTCTTTAATTTCAAGCTCATTGGGATAGATCTGAAATATTCCTTAAATTTTGGTTATTAAATGAAAGTGCATTGTCTATGTAGCGAAGGCTGAAATTAAAGAACTGTGCTATTTTTTTTTATGCATGTGGCCTCATATGAGTAAAGGAAAAGGTCAGCTAAATCTGGCGCCCAGTAAGGTCCAAAAAGAATCCCTTTCTATTGTCTTTTTGAAAATGCATTAATACCAGTTTATGAAATAAAGGATGGGTTGCGATAAGGCCGTTTTCCGGCCCAATGTGGATATGAATAATATACGGTCAAAAGTTAAGACATGCATCTGTACAAACTAGTAAAATGATAAAATATTCAAACTTCGAAGTTTGTAACGCGCAGGTAATCTTACAACAATTTTTCACAGAGGTGTCAAAACCCAAATTTTCTATGGTCTACGTAGGAAAAACTTCTGGCAATTGGCCATTATGGCAAAGTTGTATTAATTTCGATAAACACATATNACAACATTATTATTCCACCGAATGCTGTCAAGGAAATATCAGGATATGTCGACAAAGAAATCCCATATCATGAAACAACAGTTATGATACAAAAGACAGATTTAAACCAAGAATTGAATGAACTAGACATAGAACCATCTATTTTAGACTATAATGACATCCAATTTAGTGCTCAACGCTATTGTACTATTATAATCCGAAAGTAAATCACTGAATCTGGTCATGGGAACTGTGGCAATCATAATAATATTAGTTAAAGAAACGTGCAAACAACGATGTGAGATCCGTTTAGAATTGTCATAAACAACGCAATATTTTACGAAAGGATATGGAGTACCATAGCACATATGTGAACTCCTACTGCAATAATTTTAATGAGCTATATGGCCATTTCGGAAATTTATTCCTCATCAGCAGCAGTAGAACCCAAACAAAGGAAATCCATAATTTAAAAAAAATGTTAAAATGCATAAAACCAAACGATATCCCAATAATCAGTAATATCGAACATAGCTAAGGACAAACTACGATGGTAGGATTTAATCCTTTGGTTTTAGAATTTACATAAATTTAAATCATAGTTAATGAACAAAGTGTTCACGTGAGATATTATCTCATGTACAATTACACCATATCTAAGAAAAATAAAGGGCATACATCTCTACCACGGGGAATTGTTTTACCAACTCCATAGTGCAATAAAAGACTCATTCATTACATAACTAGATGATAAAAATTATTAGTTTAGTTTGATTCTCACTAACTTTGAAACCGCAATTGATCCAATCCGAGCACTGCTACAAGGAGACCCTATAAGTGTCCAAATGTAACTTGAAAATTAATTGTGTTTGCTTTCAAGAGGGATTTAACTTTAGAATTAAAAGGTAAAAACAAAAGGTAATCATCTTGAAAGGTTAGCATTTAGATATAAATAAAATAATTTTCGCATGGAAAGTCGTAGAAAAAAAAAGACATCGATATAAAATCACATGGTAGATACACGATTGGGGAATAAAACAATAAACGATGATTCGTAGCTTGCTATTTTGGTCCAATTGACCCCTTTTAGTTAGGAAACGGCATGTTAAACTATTGGCGTCATCGATCAGTCACGTGACTAAAGTGGCTACCTGTGGATTGTCGTATTTTATGNNNNCCCCCCCCCCCCCCCCCCCCGTTTCACCCAACTCGCCCCCATCGAAAATTTAAGACTATAAAATACCAACTCGCCCCATTCCATCTCGCCCCATCAAAGAATACAACGATAAGCTGTGGTGAGTGTCAACGCATATTTGTTCCGCCTAACAGAAGTTCCCTTAGAAGAAATATTTTAAACATTGACATTTTATTCCTTCTTTTGGCAACATGTGTTGTATACTGTAATTTGTCCAAATGGAAAAAAAAAATTTATAATATTATTATCCTTTTTGGGACAAATTCTATGGTGGATATTGTAATGTAATATTTGTCAAATTGGAAAATAGACATTCTATAAATGTGACATCAGAACTATATTCTCGCACTTCACTGTATTTGATAATTAAGGAGTCGTATAAAGTAGCCATAGGTCTTTTTTTTTATATGAAGATCCGTCCTTTGTGTAAAATAATGCTTGGGTTTTCCAGAGACATATGTCTCTGGTTTTTGTCATTTTTCCATATAGACCTTTTTATTCACAAATTCATGGGTGCCGCCATTGTCGACTTCCGAATGAACTTGTTACCGGAAGGGTGTAACGTTCGTAACACCTCGGCGTTTG
>MJUU01043922.1:14641-58523 GCA_002080025.1 Modiolus philippinarum | reverse complement strand
AGGCTCTACCAAACTTTCCGCTGGACTCTTAAATTTTAATTTATCTAAAAATATTACCAGGCAATCACGAATGATGAACAATGAAATTGGTTATTATTCATTATTGAATCTTGAATAATGAATAATGAATAATGAACGTACTTCAGACTGGTGAAAAATAGTGGGATATTCTATATTCATTTTATCTCTGCGACTGTTCGACTACATGCTTTTTCTGTCACAGTTTCCTCTGCTTCTATTGCGGGATTGATTTCACTTCGGTGTACATTGTACAATTTGCATATGATAAATAGACGAATTTCATATTTACGGGATGACTGCTAATTTAGCATGTTTTTCAAAGGGACGTCACTCGCTAACACCCGTCATTCTGGTTTTCGGTCTCATTAGGGAAAGGACGGTCAGTAAATATTTTCTCTGGCAACGGTTACGATTTTCACTTTGGTAAGTACCCGAATAGCTTGAAATAATTTATTTAAAGACAATCGAGATATTACCCCTAGTCCAGTGATAGATACCCATGTATTCAAAATCTACTGCTGTCCCTTATTACAATGGAACCGTAAACCTGACTGTCGGGTCAGTAGGTTACTTCCCTTTGTGGAAAACGTTATAAAAACGGAGCCAAGTCGGGATAAGAAATAAACATGAAAGTGGTCTGTTGATTAGTTATACATCCTTTTGTCAGCCCTGTCGAGAATTTTATTTGGATTTCATTCCCAAGTGTTTTTCCAAGTACATGTATCATCTAGTCCCACAGTCATATTCTATGAAATCCAGCTTTTGGCAACTGATTTTGTGTGCATGGTATTATGTATATGTCATATTGATGTCAGAATAAAAAAGTATAAATAAATAAAAATCGCACTGTGCATATCGTCTTATCTAGTTCTTAGTTAGTGTAATCCGTTAATCATCCAGTCATTCCTTTAGTGGGTTCAGAATATTAAAAAAAGGAAAAACTGTTCATTGACATAGATTCAAAATGCATTGAAGTTGATACAAGAATGTTTCTCTTTGAGTCCAATAGTGAAAGATGTTGAAGCAGTTCGATCCATAACTATAGCAAGATCGAAATCACTGTTGTACCGGAAGATTACGCAATGTTATGGTTAACTGCGCATGTCTTGTCAAACAAGAGTAATATAGTCCACTCGACTCTTGTCGAACTATAGTTAAAGTGTGACGTCACAGACTGATCTTTCGATGGATTTCATTGGTCACTCCTTATTCTGATCTGGATTTCCCTCGTATGGGCCAAAACAATAGTTGTTGATCGGACTGACTCTATATGTCAAATGACAACCGTTTAGAATGCTGAATTTAATATTTTACTTATCGTAGAATGTACTTATAAAGAACAACCAGGAATTTCACATACAGTCGTGATGATGTTACTATCCAAAATATCAATTTTTTTAGCGACAAATTCGTTTCATTTGTCGGGAGACAAATGGATAAATCCAATCCTGCATTCTTAGGTTCATACTGGTATGTAGAGACTTCATGGCTTCTTGATGTTATGATTTGATTCCGATGATGGCATTTGCATTGTAATGTTTCTTCGACTTGTGGTTCCAGCTTATTTCACACATTCCAGTTTAACAAAAATGTTGATGCCAATTTAGATGTTGATTGATAGAACTTATAATGCTGTATATGTGTTGTACTGCATCGTTGCTTAGATGTTTTAAATGCTTCGAATATAGGATAATCTCTCCATTCTTTCTTCAAATTAAATAATTGAATGAGGTTATGGGCAACCAGACAAATCACACTGTATCACATCATTAACTGCGCCTTTCAACTTGGGTCATCTTGAAGTCATTCAAAAAACTTACAAAATAAATTTTCGCCAAGTTAAATACCAGTTCTATTTGCTGTGTGTTGTAATTATTGTTTGGTTGGTATACTACACTACAATCTTGAAGTAAGCTTAACTCTTGTAAAGAAGTTACAGAGAAGGAATTGAGACTTGTGCAACAACAGTTTGCAATGTAGTAGTTCCAAGTTTTTTTGGTATTTGTTGGTGTATTTTTTTGCCAATGGTAATTGATAAACATCAGATGTTGTAGTCTTAAGACTGGATTCTTCATTCTAAATGATCATTTCCGAAAAAGCTGAATTAATTCGAAAGCTTCAACTATATAAACTGTATAATTTCCATCTGTTTACCATTCTGAGTGACATGTGCTCTAACATTTCATGTATATATTGAACGTGTATATTGCAATGTTCCATCAGATATTTTATACATCGTTACTACATGTATTCTAGTACATAAAACATTTCCCAATCTTTTTATAGGAAATACTTCTAGTCTGGCGTTTGTTTATGGGTTGCCCCGGTCATCACTTCTTATCTTCTTCTGTCATATATGACCCTGCATAAACATGGCTCCTTTAGTGGGGATACAGATATTTTTCATGGTGCTTAATACTGCGTATAGTTTCTTCACTGAAATATCACTTGACTCTCAGAAGATATTTGTTTTTCAATACAATGTTCGCCAACTGAAATGTCTCCTGTTTTCATTATCATAAGATGAAGTTCTTGCTATTATATCATCCTTATTACAATTGTCATACTGTCCCTTTGTCTAGTTTTCGTAATTTTCAGCATATTAAGTTGATATAACACTGCGATCAGTTGAGTTTGTACATCCAACTTATCTGAAGTTTCTATTGATTAAGTTGTCCTTTCCATATGTTTATGTTGAATTTTTGTTGTTTTTTATATGTTTATGTCTGCAACCCTACGTCCTAGTCCTTTTGAATCCTTATTTTCTTTTATACCAATGACACGTACATTAAGCTGAGTTTCTTTCTTGAAATTTATTTATCTATGGAGATGTCATTTTAAAAGGCGATTCCCCGTACATGTCTGTTGGATTTAAGGTACTCTAAATACTTGAAATGAACCTTAACATAAATACATGACATTGAATTGCTATACTGTTAAATTACTGGCACAGTTTGCCTTTTTCATATAAAATTCCAGGATACATGCTTTTCTTCTAATCCCAGCATACATGATTTTCTTCTTTTAATGGTATTTCCTATATATTGCTGTTCTCTTCATTGTACATGATTTTGGGTGAGATGATGTGCTAGCACTCAATCATACCAGTTGAGGTACACCCCGTATACAGGATGCAGCTAGAGGATTCTTCATTCTACTTTTCTGCATTAGTGTTTTCTTTTTCACCAATGACTGATCTAATGAAGTTTTTTTTGTTTTTAAAATTCATGTATCTATGAAGTTGTTGTCTTTGAAGGCGATTTGAATTTAAATTAGAAAATTTCTAGGGAAAATCCAAACACGGTAACCATTTGATTTTCAAAGGGAGCTGACATCAAGTTGTTCGCCATTTTGTGTAACATCTGTACAAGTTTTATTTTTGTTCCAAGTCTGGCCTGGATTCTTCTTAAAGCAAATGACAAAATACAGAACTTACTGCTAATTTTGTTTCTGTATATGCGTATTTCGACAAGTTATGTCTCTTCAGTGCAGATCCAACCAAAACATTTGGAAATCCATAAGCCGAAATACTGGTACAGCTGATAGAGAACAAATAGCCAACTAGGATCTCAATAGAAAGTCAGAACTCAGCTAAGGACAGAGCTATGCATGATAGAGATACTCCTTGGTTTAAAAAAAGATTGCTAACTTTAGATATTGAAAATTCCAAAACAAAATCGGTTTTCGGGTCAGCACCAAAGTAGTTCGGACTTCTTGGTTGGTTACTACCCCCGGGGACTAAAGGCATCAGCCCATTGGTACAATAAATAAAAATATACCGGTTACTTCTAATTTTGTTTCTGCATATGCGCATTTCGACAAGTTATGTCTATCCATTGCAGATAAAATCAAAACATTTGGAAATCCATCAACCGAAATACGTGTAAAACTGATAGAGATCAAATAAATAATAGGATCTCCATAGAAAGTCAAAATTTAGCTAAGGACAGAGCTATGCATGAGGGAGATAATCCTTGGTTTTAAACAAAAGTTTGTTAATTTTTGATAAACAAAGTCGGTTTTCGGGTCAGAAATTAATATATCCTTATCTAGCCTTCATTTGTCTACCCATGGTCATCCTTGATTTTCTTTAGACTAAAGCGTACCACTCTGCCCTTTTTCAGATATGCGCATTATGAATTAAATGGTTGATTACTTCCTCAAATGGTCGACATGTTTATATATGATATAATGTCCAATATGTTAATTGATAAACATTGAAGAAAATCTTTTGCATTTAAACATTTTTTGAAATTATGGATTTCCTCTGTTTGGGTTCTAGTGCTGCTGATGAGGAATAAATTTCCGAAATGGCCATACAGCTCATTAAAATTAGTGCAGTTGGAGTTAACATATGTGTTATGGTCTCATGTTCATTTACTCCATATCCTTTCGTAAAATATATAAAATATTATCACATAAACAACATAAAAAAATCCATTCTTGTTTTTATTTCAACCAAATACAGTTTGATTAGAAAGTACATTAACATATTATGTTTACACTAGGAAGTTTAACCACGTGAGATAAACAAAGATATGGTTCAATAGATACACCATGACTTCTTGTGGTGAGTATTTGTTATTTTAATATTACGTACTATGTACACTGAAGGGTTGTGAAAATTATTCGCCCTCCTTGTATCTGCTGCGATTCCATTCGATATCTATGCATTGCATGTGAACGTTTGATTTGGCTCAATGTAGGTCAAATAGATGTTTCATTCAACTTATACATTTTGTTATTTACGAGTAGAAATCTTGCTACATATTATATTTGCATTTGATTTTATGCTTTTCATATGGTTTGATATAAAACAACACAATTGTGTTAAATTTTCAATTGTTGTTAATTAAATTTAATATTTTGTGGCAGATTTCAGGTAGAGCATATCACTCCTTGAACCGTAAAATGTCACTAAACAAGATAAAATTACCACAAAATTTTAATAACATCTGTGTCTTTCGATACCGTACATTACACCTGAATATTTTACTGATACGTACTTCATGAATATATAACAGTATTTTTAAGAGGAGGCAGATGCGAAACTTACGCATTCTCATTAGCAGAGATATATCAATTATATGTCTCTGTCATTAGTGATATCCTCTATTTTAACCACAAAATTTAGAATGATCATATAGCTTGTGACAAATTTTGATAAACAAGATCTTCACAGCCAAAGGTATTGCATTAATATACAAAGCTTTTGATAAAATTTCAGATGTATGCTCTTTAATTTTCTTAGATATGGTGTACTTGTACATGAGATAATATCTCATGTGTACACTTTGTTCAATTACTTTTATCTAAATTTATTGAATTCGAAAACCGAAGGATTAACTCCCACCATCGTAGTTTTGTCCTTGGCTATACTTGATATTACTGATGGTTCGGGTTTCGTTTGGTTTTATGCATTTTAACTTTTATTGTGGATTTCCTTTGTTTGGGTTCTGGTGCTGCTGGTGGGGGTGGGTTTCCGAGGTGGCCATACAGCTCATTAAAATTATTACAGTTGGAGTTAACATATGTGTTATGATCTCATGTTCATTTACTCCATATCCTTTGGTAAAATATTACATCTTTTACAAAAGCAGCAAAAAGTTAAATTAGGTCGTCCAATTATCTCCCCTTCATACATGACAGTGTTATAATTCTTTCTGCATGTGCATATGTTCTTTTCTTGTCAATTTTCATTCGTTTTAAAGAGGGGCTCCACTAACGAGGCAATCCTTGCATTATCTCAACGAAAAGTCAGAGTAAAATGATCTCCTCTTATGATGGTCGATTTTTTTTCTTCATACAGAATCAGAATCAGAATATTTTATTACCAAATTAGGGCCCCAGGAGGGCATGAAACATCAAACGTCTATGATTGGTACAAATACAATATTACATAAAGTGATATAGACAATAAATAACAATTATATGTAATAATAATTACAATAAATAAAAGCATATATATCATGTATATGCAGACGCACTTCATACTATGAAAAATCGAGTAAACATACCCAGTGCAATTTGTTAAAAACGCGTTCACATAGAGAGCAGAATGTAACAGGCACCATGAGACGATACTCAGAGGGGATTTTTCCACAGTACCTGTTATAGTCTGTCTTATAGATACACATCTGCATATCTATTCCTTTCTAAGTGTAAATTTTCATCAAAATCCTTGATTGTGGTTTAAGAGGTTAGTATTGAGTCTACGAGACAAAAAGACAAATTAGGTAGAAACTACCGGAATAAATTGTCGACCGTAATGGTCTTGACTTGGTACAGGCATTTCAAAAGACATGATGGGTTAAACCCAGTGCTAAGTAAAAAATCTTAAAAAGATTCTTGAAGCAGAGTTCGGATCGAAACTTAAAATTATTCCACAAGGGACTGATATCTATTACAGATTTTTTTTATGATTGTATTGGACGGAATTGTTTTGAAGACAGGTGTAATTAGGAGTATGTCTTATGAGAAAGTCTGTATAATTTGTGCTAGTTGTCGCGTAACAAATCAATTGTGAAACATACACTCCGTAGCAGGAGAAGCTGAAATATTACTGTCCATGTTAGGGAAATTGATATTTTTGAAATTAAGATCGTCCATTTTGTCGTAAATTTTAGTACTGGGATGACCATGTTTGTCAAATTCGAGATGTAATTCTAAAAGCTGGGATTTTTTCTACCATGGGGTTCAGTCTCATATAACTTGACAAGCTGACCAATTGAATTCCAGGACTTACTTAGATAATCCACTTAGCAGAAAAAATGTATACCAAATTAAAGTCAAACGTATATGCTTTACGAATAAAAAACTAAAGTGGTATTTAGGTTTGCAAACTTTGTACATCAACAGGACTTATCCGACTACACGTTACAAAAATAATTATACCATTGATTGATTGATGTTTTATGCCAACTACAGCAAGAATTCAGCTATATCATGGCGAGAGCTGTTTATGTCATGATGCATGCAAGTTACCTTAATATTACTCAATGTTGGTGCAAAAAAGGTCTTCTTTTTCTTTCCTTTCTTGGTGGAGGTTGATGGCATTAAGTCTGTTAATGGTCTGGCTTTCTTAGAGAAGTCACGGATAAACTTCCTGTAATGTCCCAGAAAACCAAGAAATTGGCATACTTTCTCTGGGTTTGTCGGCTTTGGCCAGTTCACCACTTTTTCTACTTTCTCTTGATCAGGCTCAATCACTCGTTGTTTGAAAAGGGAACATTTCTTGGGTGACAGTTTCAAACCGACATTTCGTAGCCGTTGCAATATCTTCTGCATCTTGTTAAGATATTCATTCACCGTCTTGGAAAAGATGATCAGGTCATCCAAGAAGATAAAACATATTCGAGCATGAATATCCCCTAAACAGTCCTCCACCAGCCGCTGGTACGTTGCTGGTGAGTTGGCCAATCCAAAAGGTAGACGGTTGTATTTGAAAAAGCCAAGAGGTCCAACGGTGAAGGCTGTTCTCTCCTTGTGCTCATCCAAAGCTTCTATCTGATGGTACCCGCTCCTCATATCCAAAACTGAAGTACCAATTGTCACCTAATGAATCCAATATTTCCTAAATGCGTGGGAGTGCATATGAATCCTTGATGGTTCTTTGATTCAGTTGGCGATAGTCAACCAACATCATCAGACTGCCATCCTTTTTCCTCACTAAAACCACTTTAGAAGACCACGGTGAATGGGATAGTCGAATAATTCCTGTCGACAATAACTGGTGTAGATGGTTCCTTACTTCCGCAATCATCGAAGGCAGAATTCGGCGATGTCGTTGCTTAAATGGTCGATCATCTGTTATGTCTATTCTGTGTCTAACTGCTGACGTATCAGTATCTTCTGTAGAAAATATGTTTTTATATCTGTTCAGCAGTTCTTTTCCTCTCTCTAGTTCGTCATTATCTAGTATATCAGTAGGCAATTTAACCAGTTGTAGAATATCATCTGACTTTGACGTCTCGTTCGGTGGTAATTCCTCTATGCTTACTAGTTGCAGTTCACATACAATAGATCTTGGTCCAACTGTTAAATTCTCGTGGTGATGTTCGATATATGGACAGGTATAGATTCTTTCCTTTCTCTGTGGTAAGAAACAACAGATGGTACAATGCCAAGATCATCAGGTATTTCTAGTTGAGAGAAGTAGAACACAGACTGATGGGTACTGCAGTTGTTTGTCTAAGTATCCATTAATTACAATTTCTGAGTTTGGTGGAATGGTGAATGCCTTATTCTCAGCTGATCTGACTATGACCAATCTATTATGTTGCTTCTGTAACTCTTTGTTCCTTAAAGCCAAACATCTGAATGCAAGGTACCATGGTGTGTACAAGTGTGCATCCTGTAAATACCTTGACCCAATTGTAATCCTGATGTCCCCCATAAGTGTACTTAAAATACAAAATGTATTAGCTCCTATCAAAAAACAGAAAAAAAAGAAACAATAAAATAAAATAAAAAGAACATACAAGAACAATCATTTGCAGTTAATTTCTTGCTATAAAATCAAATAGGTTACCTTTAGGTTTGCCACTTTGTTTTTGCTTTGTAAAAAAGGTAAATTCTCACGAAAAAAAATTATGAAAAACATCGTGTAGACTTTCTTTTTTCTTTTTTTTCACTCTATGGCGTTTGCTTTTATTAAGCCCTCGTAGTACGCTGCTTTTCTATGTCTGTAATTTGTTGAGCCTAAAGATATACTGTGTTATAGAACAAAGTTAGTAGAGTTTGTTTTCTTTAAGCATGTTAATAATACATCAACGTTCTCTGAATTAATACCCGTACTGCTTTGTTTGAATGGATTCAATTCTATTTATTCCTTGCTGTCTAAAGATCCCAGACAAGCTCTGAAAATATGGATTTGTAATGACTTATTCCAATATATTTTCGTTGATTCATAAAATATGACTGGTTTTCTATTTGATGCTTGTATAGAATTTGTTCATGCCACCATTTTTGTCCATATTTCTAGTTTTTAATCTCCTTGGATTTCCTGTGATCTTGAATCTTTGTATAGAGGCAGTAATCTGTATAGAATTTGATTTGACATTCTGGTAGGTCATTTATGAGTCAAAAAAATAGTAGTGGTTCCAATGCGACGCCCAGGTCTACATTGACATTTTCAGAGTGTTCACTTTCAACTACTACCGTCAAATTGACGATGTTAATAGCCTGTTGAGGTTTACCTATGTATGCTATTAAGTATACTGTTGAACCCAATTGCGTCGAATGATTTTGATAAGATCTAACTGTATGTTGTTGTCGAAGCTACGTAATAGATCTTATCTTGCTTCTTAAAGACCTATTTGATATTTTAGGAGAGGATATGGAGTAAATGAACATGAGACCATAACACATATGTGAACTCTAACTGCAATAATTTTAATGAGCTTTATGGTCATTTCGGAAATTGATTCCTCATCAACAGCACTAGAATACATTTATTAACTCCAACTGCAATAATTTTAATGAGCTGTACGGCCATTTCGGAAATCTATTCCCCATCAGCAGCACTAGAACCTAAACAAAGGAAATCCATATCTAAGAAAAATAAAGAGCCTACATTTCTAACACGGGGAATTGTTTTACCAACTCCACTGCATTAAAAGACAAACTCCTGTATGAAATATTTAAGGAGAGGATATGGAGTAAATGAACATGAAACCATTACACATATGTTAACTCCAACTGCAATAATTTTAATGAGCTTTATGGCCATTTCGGAAATTAATTTATCATCAGCAGCACAAGAATTCAAACATAGGAAATCCAGTATTTCAAAAAAAAAAATGTTTAAAATGAATAAAACCAAACGAAATCCGAATAATCAGTAATATAAAATAAATCTAAGGACAAAACTATGATGGAGGAGGTTAAACCTTAGGTTTAAAACCATACGAAATCCGAATACTCAGTAATATCAAATAAATCTAAGGACAAAACTATGATGGAGGGGGTTAAACCTTAGGTTTTAGAATTTACATAGATTTAGATAATAGTAAATGAACAATCTTCTATTGTTACTTTAAGGCATACTAATAAATGTTCTGTTGTTTCTTAGATCTGCGTTGCATATAAGTATATAAAGACTGGTCAATATTTTGTGATATTTCAAGTCATTGATCATGAATCTGCAAAATATATGTTTCAATAACAAGTTCATGGATTCTGGTCTTTCTGGTGTTTTTACATTGGAGCAATAATTCACTGAGCCCGTCATATGATTGAGTACCATCGCTAATTTGTCCTATTTTTTTTCTCTTGTTTGTTCACGTTTAGGAGAGAGGAATTAGAAGGATTGAAAAATTGTCATAGTGTTTGGATGAACTAAGTCGAACCATCTCATGGGCTGTTTTCGCAATTTATTTCTTTAAACTACAAGTTATATCTTTATAGAATATACGTGTACAAAAGAAGGGTTATTCTATGAAGATCGCATGAGACAAGATTTTATAGATCATGGATATATTATGGTGAGGTAAGTGGTATCTAGGTTTGTTTCATATTTGTGCGTCAATTTTTTAAATTTGATTGTTATATTTTAACTGAAATGATAGCAATGTGCCAACTTCTTATCAACAATATACACGACATGTCCACAACAAATTTGTTTTGACCTGAATATAGCCGAACTACTGTTTATGGGGTGTTCAACCACAACAGTCCATCAATCATTAATACGCAAAAATACCTTAATTAATATAAGAAAGATAACAGGAAACACCTACAATGGCTGTAAACCACAATCACATGCCACAATCCACCAGGGAACCGCACGAGAAAAACAATAAAATGACAAAAGACAAACATGGACAACGATAGGAACTCGGGATAGCCTTACTTGGTACCGGCACTAGCAAGAGCTAGCGGTAGGGTTAAACCGGTTTATGGGTACCCAAACCTCCCCTTTCTCTATCCCGTTTCCCTATAGTATAATAAAACATACAAATAAAACCCAGTACAGGTAGACTACTAACTCCAAGACCACAATCTTGAGAAGGAAAGAAAAAGACAAAACGTAATTTAGAAAGATGGATCGAGGAGTGCTCGCCGCTAAACTGCCGGCTAGCTCAAGGAGCCTAGTCTGCTGGTAAAACACTGTCGCACTACGGAATAAAGATCAAACTCAAAACTCCCCGAAGGGATTGGTAAAGAATTATCATAGATTTCAGTAGACATCGGCAGTATCAGTGAGAGGCCAGTATACCTGTAATATCTTCAGGTCATTGGATCCCACAGCCAATTTAACGGAATCCTGAAGAATATCCTGTCAATATCCCCTATTACGTAAAGATTGTAAGTTAAGTCCCAGTTCTGGATTTTTTTTATAAGTTTTTGACATTTTTTAACAACATTTCCATAAAATCGGGGGTGAGAAATGCCCTTAGTAATAAGCTGTTTGCGAGTCGCACCATATTTAGAAATCAAATCTTCATCTCTTCTATAAAACTTCTTAAAGGTGTTAATCAATTTATGAAATCTGTAACCTTGTTGTAAAAGTTTGGATGTGATAGTAAGGTTACGCTCATTAAAGTCGTCAAGAGTAGAACAGATGCGTGCGAATCGTACTAGTTGTGATATATACACCCCGTATGATGGAGCTACAGGAACGTCGCCATCAAGAAAAGGGAAATTAGTAATTGTGAAATCGGAATCATCCCTTTTATCATAAATTTTAGTTTTAATTTTGCCAGAGTCAATGATGATAGTAAGATCAAGAATGGGCAGTATTTAGAATCATCGTTTGCTTTATTAAGTTTCAGTTCTTGCGGGTATATGAGGTCGACATAGTCTAAAAACTGGGGATTGTCAATAGTAAGGATATCGTCGATGTACCTGCTGTTATCGTTGAAAATTGAAATAAGCTGATCACTGTTTTGTACGGTTCCATTCTGTAGTTTTTTCATAAAGTTCCGTTCGTAACAGAACAGAAAAAGATCTGCAATGAGAGGTGCACAGTTTGTACCCATGGGAATTCCAATGACCTGTCGATAAACGATTTTGCCAAAACGAACAAAAATATTGTCCAGCAAAAAATTCAGTGCCTTAATCATGTCATCACAAGTCCAGGAACTATGATTATTGTCAATGATATTAGAGAAGAATCCTTGCTTTTTATTACAACAAATGAACTGTAGACCAGAAAATTTGAAAGACCATTTGATAAGTTGTCCCAATTTTGATTTAATCAATTTATATGGAAGGGTTGTATAAAGTGTAGAAAAATCATAACTGTCAATAGACGAAACTGGTCTTTTTATTGATTGCAATTTATCTAAAACTTCAATGGAATTTTTTACACTCCAAAAGTAATTTACACCAGAGTTTTGACAGTTTTTTTCACAGTATTTGATAACTATCTCTTTAATACAGGTGAACGCACTGGTTAAATGGATGGATAAATTAGTGGTAGAACAGTTACTCGATGCCGAAATAAAACGATGTTTGTAGGGATTTTTGTGAAGCTTAGGAACCCAGTACATAGTAGGCAAGGTGTTATCTTTGGGTGGAATTTGGAGCATTTTTGTATCGTTGAATTGCTGTTTGGTTAATGATTTTTCTTCAAAATTAGTACGTTTGAAAGTGATAGACTTTGATAATTCATTTTGTTGGACATCGATGTAGTATTTCTTACAAATAATAGAAACGTTGTTAGAGGCTTTGTCAACTGGTACAAACACATATTTATTACTGAGATCTTTTAATTCTAACTTAATTCTGTTTACAGACAGCTTAGGCGGTGACTCTTTATAATTATCTTTATAAAAATTTATTATTAACATCCTTAGTTGCATAAAAATGTATTTATTAACATCCTTAGTTGCATAAAAACAGTAAATTTTGTTATGCTGTACATGTGTTTCAAGCAACCTCTCACCAGCAGGATGAAAAAATGATAAGGAAAGCCGTAGTCCCAAAATAGTAAGAAAAAATTACATTTTACCAAAAATGTCGACATTAGAGGCCAAATGACATCCACCGAGTGTAAACAAGGAATTAAACAAAGGTATTTTAATGGGTTAGAATTTTGATAAAAACAGTGAATTTACTCCCGGAATTGATTTGTTTAATTAGGCGGGTGTCTTATAAGAGGCAGGAGATATGCTTCTTCTATCGATGAACATGATCTCAACCATGGTTTTTTATTGGGTCCGTGTTGTTCATATTTGTATGTGTGCCTTCATTTTTCTTTTCTGTGTCGTGCCCAAGTTATGTCTTTTTTCTTTATTTTTCTGATATTGCCATCGTCGTTGGTTTATATAATTTTAGACTGACGGTTTTCTCACTTACGTTACTACACTTCTATGGAACGCACAGTAAAATTTGAATGTCATACAACTCTAACTAATGGGCTGGTGAATGCCCTCGGAAACTTCTGGTCCACAAACAGTGGCATCATGCCAGTAAAGTAAGTGAGAACCGAATCGTCAGTCAAAGAACGAACAATCCATGGACAAAGGCAACATCGGAAACACTAAGAAACAAGGACACCACTTGAGAACGGGACAAAAAAGAAAAAAATGAAGACACACATACAGATGAACAACACGGACCCAATAAAAACCCTGGGTGAGATCAGGTGTACCAGTAGAGTAAGCATCTCCTGCTTCTTATAAGACACCCGCCGTGTTGAACATGTCAACTCCGGTAGCAAAGTCAAATCCGATAGAGTAAAAACAAACTTTAGTTGTAGAGGGAAAGATCTGTTGTCATCTGGGAAACAGATATCCCGTAACGATCGACAAGATCGTGACTTCTGTAGTGATGACTTCAAGTTTTTTATAACGTACCCTTGCTTAAGTAGTCTGTTTGTAATCAACTGGGCTCTATCAATGAAGTCACTGTATCGACAACAAGCCCTTGAATAGCGAATGAGTTGTGAGATGTAAACTATATGCTGGTGCTTTTTGAATGTTGCCACAAAGAAAAGGGAAGTTTACTATTGGAAAAAGTGAAGTCATCGCGTTTGTCATACAACCTAGTTTGTAATGTACCTCTGTTGTCAATTTCAAGATGAAGGTCAAGGAACGAGGCCGATGTGGAAGTATCTGTAGTATCCTTAATTTCAAGCTCTTTTGGGTAAATGAGATGAAGAAAATCACCAAAGCGAGGGTTGTTTAGTGATAAAATATCATCTACATAACGGAAGCTGAAATTAAAGGACTGGGCCAGTTTTTTGTCTTTATTTTGAAGAAGTCATTCAATGAATTCTGCCTCGTAAGAATGGAGAAACAGATCGGCTAAAAGAGGTGCACAATTCGTGCCTATTGGAATTCCGATTGTCTGTAGAAAAACGAATCCTCCAAATTGGACAAATATATTGTCGATCAGAAACTCTACCATTTTAATCACTTCTTCCTCCGTGTATTTTTTCTGTAATTCTGAGTCGTATTTCACAAAGTATGCTTATTCTCTGCCTATGATAATGTACTTATATCTTCGTTCGCCATTCTTACGGGAGAAACATCTATGAATTATGTTTTTCAGTCGCGATTTCAGTTGTTCATGAGGAATGATAGTATAAAGTCAAAAGTTTTAATGCTGTTACAATGCGATAATGATCTTGATTTTAAGATGTCAGGCAGATCTTTAGAGTTTTTTAATATCCACATTTCATTTACACCACTTCTTGGAAAGCTAGTATCACAGTATTTTTGAAGGCCCTCTTTTACGGCTGTCAAGATGGAGGTTAAAAGCTTCGAAAGAGGTTTTGTGGAACATTTTGCAGATCCAGCGATGTACCGTTGTTTGTATGGGCATTTGTGTAATTTTGGTACCCAGTATAAGGAAGGGAGATCGGTGTCTTCCCCTTTGATTGAAATTCCAAAGGAAAGCAAAACAGATTTATGGTTCTGTAATATTTCCTCCTTAGACAAAGTAGTAGCTGTGTAGGTTGGATTGCCCTGTGAGTTGCCAATGCCTAGTTCCTTCTTTAAACATTCGATGTAATGATTTTTACATATGAAAATGATGTTATTAGGGACCTTATCTGCTGGAACAACAACATATTTGTCATGAATGGAGGACAAGTATCTGGCAACATGGGCATTTTGGAAAATGGATGATGCTTTAGTTCTCATTGACCCTCGTAGATGGCTAATTCGTTTAAGAATCATGGACCTCACAGCCTTAATCCACTCCGAAAGAGAATCAAGGTCTTCATCTTGTTCACGTTTAATCCATTTTCTGGCATAGTCCTCTACAGCATCCATAAGGAGTTTAAAATTTTGCTCCCAGTGAATCACGGAATTTTGGTCCCTCTGCAAGGATATCACGGAGAGACGGGTTTTCGATGATGTTCAAGTCTCCCGTTATGACGTGACCACAGGGACTATATCTGTAAGGTGAATTTAAACATGAACAATCGGGTGGTTTAGACTTGAGGTCGTCGGTGGTAAGGCTCTGCAATACACGTTTATGGTTGAAAATTTTAGATGCTTTCGGTGAAGTATAGGGATATGAGATGATTGGAACTGATGTGTCCTTAAAATATGGAGGTATTTTGTTTTTTACATTTTTGTGATGCAGTATATTGGCCAGGTTGATGGCATCCAAACCCTTATTAGCAAACTTTATTGGTAGAAACGGACGGCGTTCTTCTACATTTGCGTGTTCTTAAACAGGTTGGAATAATCTGTGTTGACCAATATCAAGGATAACTGCGTCTAATTTGTATAAAGATGAGGATGGGTCTGTAACAGAGTTTTCTAAAGATTCTTTATACAGTTCATTCTATTTAGTAAGTGGCAACGAGTAAAGTTTTGTGCGAATGTGATGCAGTCCTAGAGGTTTGCAAACAAAAGGAATAAGCCCTTTAATAGATACATCATGAAGACTTGGCGATGTATAATGGCGATGCATAATGGCGATGGCCATGACTTCGTTTACGTCTAGGATTGTTGTCAAAAATACGCATCACTTTTATATCGTTGCATTTAGGGCTAGATATATTACCTTTACTATCAATTTTGTCGTTGCAACCATATGGTATTGCAATTCCTAGTAATTTCGATTTACAAAATACCCATGTTGCATAAAAAACAGTAAAATTCGTAATGCTGTGCAAGTGCTTCAAGGATTGATCTCTCATCAGCAGCATGAGATCCAAATAATATGGAAAGTTATAATCCAAAAATTAACGATTCACGAAACGTATCACAATAAGAGACTAAATCCAGTACCAAAAAACACCACTGAGTGCAATACAAGGAATTATCCTTAAATTCGACCTAAAAGTACATGAAAGCGTATTTTCATGTCCCATTATCCATTTACACATAAGTTTGAAAAATAGCATTTACATGTTGACTTGAAATCATTAAAAATAACATTTGCAACAGACAAAGCGTTACGATAAACTGTACGAATTACTCATAAAAACGACTAGATACCTTTATGTCTCTTCAATTATGTATTCATACAAACAACACAGTATGCAGAATCCTTAATTTATTGAAAATACACTTTCTAACATTAACAGAAATTAAGGTCGTCGGGAACTTATTTACTATCATAACAGATATTGAATCTTCACTAGAATATAATTTAGAGCGAATACACGCATGCAGTGTAATGGACAAATACACTGAAATGTAAAACATGTTGCCAAATGGTCCAGCTATTAAATATCATAGTTAGAGTCTCGTTATCATGGTTATTATTTTTCAAAACTTTTATATAAATAACAATGAATCGAAAAATGTGGTCTGAAGACAGCCATTTCGACAAAATATAACTGTTCAATACCTAAAGGAACTAACAATAATGTAAACATCAAACAAGGACAAATCATTGCACGATGATGATCATCCTTAGATTTGACTTTACAACCAGAATTGACATAATCAACACGAGAGGTGTCTTAAAGGAAGCATGATTACTTACTCAATCTGTGCACCTGATCACACCAATGGTTTCAAATTGGATCTGTGTTGTTCATCTTTATGCGTGTTTCTGTATGTGATGTCTGTTTCTTGGCGTTTCAGATGTTGCAGTCGTATTTGGATTTTTCTGTTTGGACTGATGGGTCGATTACACTTACATTATACAATTTGTTTGGTTGAAATTTGATGTCCGCATATATGTAGAAACTGCTTTCTCCTTAAAGGAACCTTTTAGATGGGGAAGAACTGGAATTAATCAGAAACTCACTAGAGGATAACCCCGAGCTGCAGAAAAATACGTTTAAGGTAAGAATATTACCAGTTTTTTTTTTACATTTGTTTCTCATTCTCCTTTACTTTAGAAATACGTCTTATCACGTCCTAATTTGTTATGACTTTGTTCACTATACTGGCGCACCGTTTTGTTTTAGAGCGCATACAACTAGAACTCTGAAATTGTTTACACAATACAATAAATCATTAAACAGGGTTATAGGTAAACATCAAGTATCGGGAAATAGGAAATGGTGACCTGATATACCATCATAATTTCTGAGCCCATCAAAATACTAAAACATTCAAAGTGATACAGAATTGGGGTTATAAGTTCTAATCAAAGCACCAGGTAATAGGAAGAAGTTGTCCGACAAACAAGCAAATGCCCTATATAACACAATTTTTCATTACCACGCTCCAGAAGAAAAGGTTTGACCAAAATCATTCATGGAATCTCAGAGCGAAGATAAGATATTCATCATGAGCCAATTATTCTAATAGATGCGTTTGTTTAAAGAATAGAACAAAGCCCTTACCTGGTTGTTTTGCTCAACTTTCGGAACTTATTTACAGTCACGATGCTGCTTATACCACTATTTGTTTAATCTGTTGTCATAGGTTGCTGACAATGAATTAAGACCAAGCCAGCTGGTTATCTGGAAACATCCCGGGGACGATGTAACTGGAATGTTAGGCAGAAGTGAAAAAGTAGTAACTACTTGTGAAAAGGTAAAACTGGTTACAATGTATAACCTTATTTGTACAGATAACTAAATACCGAAGTTACTGTTAATTTATTTTCCGCATATGCGCATTTCGACAACTCATGTCTCTTCAGTGCAGATAAAATCTAAACGTTTGGAAGACCATTGAATCAAAGATGTTAAAAAACTGATAGAGAACAAATAACAAATGTGATCTAAATGTAAAGCCAAAATTAGCTAAGGACAGAGCTTTGCATGAGGGAGATACTCCTTAGTTTCAACAAAATTTACAAAAATCTAGATATTGCAAGGTTCAAATACAATCGGCTTTCGGGTCATCACCGAAGTACTGACTACTGGGCTGGTGAATACCCTCGGGGACTAACAGTCCACCAGCAGAGGCATCGACCAGTGGTAACAAATAACTAAATACCGAAGTTACTGTAAATTTATTTTCTGCATATGCGCATTTCGACAACTTATGTCTCTTCAGTGCAGATAAAATCTAAATATCTAAATATATTATTATCAAATGTAATTAGTCGGTATCTATGCTTTTGTAATTGTGAGCTGGCTTGAGACACTGATGTTTGTGTCATGTAATGGACGACTGTGACTGTACGAGCACGTTGCCAGTTTCATTTTATGTTTGTTGACAACCTCAAATTCATGAGTAAAATGGAAAATGGATGTAGCATTGTTCGACATTTACCAATAATTCCAAATGTAAATATTTCGGTTTGCCCATTAATCTGCTCCGCAAAAATATAGTGCAGCAAATAAAGACGTCGTTAACATGGATCACGCAGTTTTTAACGTACAAAGTTGGAATTATAAGGATTAAACACTGATTTTAGGAAATTATGTATGTATAAACTCCGGCAGCTCACTCACAAACTTTACATAAAGTCCTTCGGACTTTATTCAGTTTGTGAGTGAGCTGCGGGAATTTACACATAGATAATTTCCTAAAAATGAGTGTTTAATCCTATAATGAATTTTGCTAATATCGATGCTTCGGCCGTCCTGAACTTACTGTGAGATAATACCAAATCCCATTGTTGAACACTGCATGGTGACTTCAAAATGAAGAACACCAATAAAGGGTTTTGCCATTACTTGGTTCAACATTTGTAGAGACTTTGTCTCATAAACAATTACATCTTATCTTTTCATTTTTTATTTAAGAGTTAAGTGTGTCTCTCCTGCAAGTGTGGAGTCCGTAAAAAAGATTTACAGCGTGAGAAATGCATGTTTTATACATTTCAGTTATGATTTTCTTGTTCTTGAGAGAATTTCTCATATGGATATACTCAATGTGTCTTCAAGATGAAGACTAACAACAACTCAGCAACTATGTCTGGGGTTACATAATAAATAATTAAACGATAAATGGTTTGAAGGCTTATGAGACAAAGCCTGTACAATATACATGGAATAATTGAGTAATCTAACAACGCTTGTATTGTTGTTCTTCATCTTGAAGTCACCATGAGGCCTTCAACAATAAGCTTTGCTGAAACCTCATAGTAAGTTAAAGATGACATAACACCAGTTTGAGCGGAATTCATTGCTAGTTGTCGGACAAAGCCATATCAATGTCGTTCTGGTGAATGATGAGGGATCGTCAACAAATATAAATTAAACTTGCAAAGTTTTCTTTCAATGACCGTCCTTCGTTCGTTGCCCAACAAAAACATTAGTGTCTCAAACTAGTTACAACCTATAGACAAACACAGAGCAATAATGAAGTCGTAAGAAAACTGAAATTAAGAAATAGTGAGATGTGAGAATTTCTCGTTTTAGCATTAAAGTTTGGGCTCAGTATCTTTCTCATGGAAATCTCTGCTCTTGACTTTTTTAAAATTTTGATCATATACAAAAAAATACCGAAGTTGCATAAAAAAAACAGTAAATTTCGTTATGCTGTACACGTGTTTCAAGGAGTAACCTCTCATTAGCAGCATTAAAATCAAATAATTAGAAAGCCATAATCCAAAAGTTGTAATAGAAGAAGTACTCATTACTAAATAAATCGAAATAGGAAGCCAAATCCAGTATCAAGGACATCTACCGAGTGCCATACACGGAATGAAGCCTCGATATTTTTAAGGGGTTAGAATTTTGATAAAAACAGTCAAATTCTATAAAACGCAAGGTAAAATTTTCATGTCAGACAAGTCTGACTATCGGGCTGGTGAATGCCCTCGGGGACCTCTGGTCCACCAGCAGTGGCATCGGCCCAATGGTTCAAAATACAAAAAAATACCGAAGTTGCATAAAAAACCAAAAAAACAGTAAATTTCGTTATGCTGTACACGTGTTTCAAGGAGTAACCTCTCATCAGCAGCATATATTTGGAGTTAACTCATTTTTTTTTTAAATTATAACAGCTAAATTGGACATTAGTTTTTTCCAACCAAGGTCCTCTCAATTTTGTAAAAAGTCCATTCGATAACTTATGTCTCATCATTGCAAATTAAAAAAAAAGATTATATAAACCATGAAAACACTTGACGAAGCTGACAGAGAAAATATAACCTGAAAACGACGACAATATAAGCTAAGGATAGAACTTTACGTAAGGAAAATATATCATAGATTTATTCAAGATAATAGACATAATAACTTTTCAAACCGATAAAAAGTTCGTTAGTATCAGATTTGGCCCTCTAGATTATTGCAAGTATCTAAAAATGTATTGCTGAGTTTAATGTTATAGTTATTAGAAGGAGAAGTGTATCACTATCATACAAAATTGATGATGAAGGAACCATTGACTGGAGGAGGATTTGTTTGGCATCAAGACTATGGGTATGTAACTGAGTATTTTGTTGGACTGAAAATAAAGGTAATCCTCAAATTCGGTTAATCAGTTTGGCTTATATTCAAAATTTCTCGGGCTAGATTTACGTATTTGTTTTTGCTTTACCCAAAGATTGTTTTAACTTTTTATTGGGGAACTGTCGACCAACTGGTTTTAATTTGACAACCGAATGTAAGTGTAAAATGATTTTTTGCAGTCGTTACAATGGTGAAAAACCATTTAAACTTTGGTGATAATCACAATATTTTAGATACTTTTGATCTACACATAATTTTCTTGAATAACAAAAATACAAAAATGATAGTAGTAAATTTGATTTCTAAACTGCAAAATAGTACATCAGAAATGCATTGTGTCGTTATAGGTACTGGTATCACAATGGATTTCTCTTTCCTGACATGATGACAGTTTTTATAGCAATTGATAAATGTTGTAAGGAAAATGGCTGTCTTCAGGTAACTGTTAATATACCTGTGTGTTCAGGAAAGTTAAAGGAAGCATTCCATAACGGATATTAAAGACCTTACATCCCACGGAATAACAAAATTACAAATCAGAACCAAAAGTTGAAGAGGCAAAAAGACAAAGCAGGTGGAAAACCACCGGGAAAATTGTTGATCACAATGGTCCTGACTTCGTAAAGGCATTTCAAAAAAGAAATGTTGGGTTAAACCGGTAATACGGCAAGTTTCATTGCAGTAATGCCCGGTATCAACTGGACAGCAATGACAAAGATGTATCTTACCTAGTAAAGAAATATCTTACCCTAACATTACTCCTACTGCATGCAAAATTGAAATTTTTGACAAAGTATCAAATTTGACAATATGCTCGTGGTAGCCAAAATGCGGGACTTGCCATATGATATGAGAAATACATTCAAAACCACTGAGGTGGGATATGAAAATGTCTTAATAAAATACAATTCATACTTACTAGATGGCAGCTTATTTTCCTCATCAGAACATGGCTTGCAGAGCCTCATAATATTCAGTAAAGTGTTTGATAGTAGGCGCTCACAGTTTTGCTGTTGAAATAAGTGGAGAACACGCGAACCCATCGATTCAGATCACTGTAGTAAAGTGTTTGTTTATATATGCGCTAACAATGTTTAGGTGTTGGAAATAAATGGCCAAATCTGTATATTCACGCTCCATATCTGACATCCTCTCTTTCAATCAATGTCAAACTGTACAAGTATTTCCTACTGAAGAGGCGATCCTTTGTAAAAGATGAAATGTAATAGTTTTAGTAGAGTTTCATATTAAATGTTAATTGTTTATATGAGTCTCGATATTAAAGCAGGTGCTCACCATTTTTCCAGATACTGAAAGGGTCACATAAATGTGGACGGATAGAACATAACCAAGTAGGAGGACAAACAGGGGCAGACACAGAAAGGGTTGATTTAATTAAAGAGAAACTTCCCTTGGAATATGTAGAAATGAATCCAGGTATTAAAAGTTCTTCTTTAATTCAAGATATAGGAAACTTTGAAATTATTTTATATTGTCATTGTATTATTTCAACTACTTTTAATCAAGTACCTTTTAGACCTGTTATCTAATATGAGACGCTCACGTTATTATCGTCCGTATAAGGTAGCCGCTGTTCAAACGATGGTAACGTGGACGCATTTATCGTAACGTCCGATGCTTTGTCTTCCGTGGAAGTAAAAAGATAAAGCTTACAATTTTTCATGCATAAACCAGTTCATAAAGATTCATAAAGTAATTTAGGCGTCCAATATTTTTTCTTTTGCAGAGATACTACAATCGATGGGCATTAATTGTAACATTTGAAATCAGTTTATCAGCCGATTATATGAACTGTACGACTAATGAATCATATATAAAAAGGATCGAGATTGACGAAATTAAACTATTTTTTTTTCCGCCAATCGAAATGAATTATTGTACAATGAATGAAACAACGGCAGTAGAATACCGAAGAAACAAGAGAACTGGTGATCACAAAAATCAAAGTCCAAAGACATGGCAAAAACGGCAACAGAGAAAAACAAAGACAAAACCAGGACGTGAGATAGCCACAATGGACGGAAATAAAGAAAGACATTTAGAATTAAGGCACTCATAGTGTGAAGTCCCATGAAAACCGGGAGTGATATCAGGTGCTCGGGAAGGGTAGGCATGTCCTGCCCCGCTAACATCACCCGTCACACTATCAATGAGGCATATATTGTTTTGATAGATGAAATGTTAATGCTTTTTTTTTTTATTATATTTACAAAATAAAAACTAATGGCTTTTCATATAATTTCGGTACATTTTGTCTGTTGAAAGGATGTATACATAGTGATTATAATTCGGAAATAGAAATTTCTCGGGTTAATCCCTTAATATTTATGGAAATGTTGAAATGGAAAAAGAAAATGTACATAAAATAAATTGCAAGGCAGCAACCAACTTATTGTGCTTTTGCATTTTAAAGTCACGATGACGTTTACAACTACATTCTAGCAACATGCAACCAGGAAAAGACGTTTTGTTGCCCTTTATACCTAATTGCTCTATTTATACTTTATTTAAAAATCTTTACAAAGCACCCATGCTTTACGATTCATCTTCATCAAATACGGAAACTGAGATTGAAAATATTTGAATCATTTCACATCTTTTGTACGCTTTTTCCTCCACTCCATACTGTAGAGTGTGTGTAGAAATTCTTATATTGATATCATTTCGTTTCTTCAATGCATGATGGAACTTCTCACTTTCAAAATACAATCACCCAACCGCAGAATTCTTTAGCGTTCTTCACATTTCTTTTTCTATTTGTTTAGGTGACGCATTATTTTTCCACTCCAATCTTCTGCACACGAGTGGTCCTAACAACAGTCCACTACGACGATGGGCATTGCTGTCTGCTTATTGTAGAGCCACTAATGACACAGTTACACCTCACTGTTTACCTGGTTATACACCACTACAGAAAGTAAGATATTGCTTAATCGTTCTCTATCAATATTGTTTTATTTAGTGTATGAAAGCATAAGATAAATCAAAATATTATACTTTACCATTATATTTTTCCCATTTGGCTTTATTAACGCTGCCGGTCCATATAACAGTATATGGACCGGCAGCCCAGTCCATATAATATATTGTGACGTCACAATACCTTTTCTACTTTGTAATGAACTATTTCAGATGACAGAGTGAAGGTGTTTAATTTCAATTCACAAAAATAAATTGTACAGTGTTTTAAACATCATTTGTTGCATTTTGAACGAATTATCACAAGTAATTTATTTAATCCAGTTTAAGGTAATATTTTAACCTTGGAAAATTTTTTGAGTGAAATAATAGAAGGAAGAAAAGAATGAAACTGGTATATATTTCTGGAATTAAAGTATAATATATCAAATAGTTCATGTCAATTCGGGCCAAATGGCGGTTTATGGACCTTGTGGTCACCCCAAAAATACTATATGGACCTCAGCTTCGCTTCGGTCCATATACTATTTTTGGCTTCGCTTCGGTCCATATACTATTTTTGGGGTGACCACTCGGCCCATAAACTGCCATATGTCCCTCATTCCCATGAACTATTTGATAAATATCCCGCAACTTAACAAGGAAAGGTTATAAAATACATGGTAAAACCAAGAAATGTATCAACGCATAAATTGTTGCTCTTCATCTTGAAGTCCCTACTAGGCTTCTAACAATGAATACCACATAGTAAATGATGATTGAAAGGATATGGAGTAAATGCACATGTGACAAAATCTCTACAAATATATGGTAAAAACAATTAAAGGAACATCGCTTTTATAGACGACTTTCCTGCTGGTGAATTTTCTCGTAAAATTATTACGTCACAATATAGATTTTCCAACATCACAATGTTCAGTCACGCAATTTGCGCCGGTTGACCCTATGTCAACTGGCGCAATTCATTCATAAAAAGAAGTAGGTAATTGCTCTATTGTTGTTCAAGACAGCCATAGCACCGATTTCAGCGGTATTCATTGTTTAACGTCGAGCAACGGTAGATCCGTGTTCTTTATTTCCCATGGATGCAGGGTCGTCAAAAACATAAAATTAACTCGAAAAGTACTCTTACAACTGCTGTCATCCGTTGCCAAAACAAAAAGACCCACTGACAAAAATCACAACATATAAACCACCACAGGGTACTCCTCGAGTTAAGGTAGTAGACCTAGGTTAAGGGAGATAACTCTTTAAATCGGTAAGTCGTTTGAAATAGTCAGTTTCATCGACCCTTTTAAAGCATTTATGTGAAAAAGAATCAAAATCATCTGTGTTACTTAGAAACTTAGAATATATTCATGAAAATGATTATAACAAACATACAAGTGAATTTTAAGAGTTATGTCCCTTAAGCTAGGTCTACTACCTTAAGTGCAGGAAAACTTACCATAATAAAATCGTGAAATATGGGAACTATAAACAGAATGGTCAGAATTTTGGAATTACATGTATACAAAAATTAAATGGCAAAATTTGAAAATAGTATAGTTTATCCATATAACATATTTTCTCATGAACAAGTACGCAATAGGGTCTGTAAGTCTTGTCATGTGACTCACGAGAATCCACGATAAACCGGCAATTCGAAAAAGTTTCCTGCCGAAACATGACGTCTGAGGATTATGACGTTCAAATTTTTGTTTGAAACGTCATATATCTTTGTTTAAAATGTAACTTTCGGGTAAAGTTTTTGGTCCCGGAAGTACCAAAATTGTACGAGACTTACAGGCCCTATAACTGAAGTATAGAGAAAGCAGACATCTCTCCCACGGGGAATCATTTTACGGACCCCACACTATTAAAAGAAGACATGCTATGTTCATTTTGTTATGAAAAGCTTTCATATTTTCATCTTCTAGACTACTCCAATATTGTACGAAAGGATCCAAACCGTTATTTTGAAATCAATGAAATTAAATATCACTTGAGGACATCTTCCTAGTTTGAAGCTCTTCATCCAACTTGTATTTGAATCCTTTTGGCTTTTGTTCTCTTACAGCTAAATAAACTTTTAATGTTTGCTGGATTATTGACGAGAAACGAATTCGGAATGGCCAGCTGAATATCTGTGAATAATTGGTTATTTCACGTCCAAATTACAGCAAGTAAACAAAGCTGATTAAAAGTCACAAAAAATAAGAATTGGCAAGTTAAAGGACATAAAAATAAAAGTAACGAAAATCTCATGTCACAGTTTGCGTAACACTCTCCAGCTTCCTTCTATATTTCAAAATTCTATATCATGAAAATAAATGATTTTTAATGTGTTTATTGCTTTTGTGCCTCATATGATGAAATGCTGACATTGTAGGATTTCTTCGATGCTATATTTATAGATATAAAAGACAAAAACAAAAAATACAATACGCTAGTGTAAGGGTCTCAAAAGAATAAATTGGAAACAGAACAAAGCTTTACTGACAAACAAACACATATCCATAAATCTAGTGGCAATGAAAAAGAAACTGAGAATCAGACTCGCTGTAGAGGAGAAAGGCCTCATTCATTCAGATAAATTGTTTTATCATTTCAGGTTCCAGATTCAGCAATACGAAAATGTCGGCAGAAGGATTCATCTGGGAAGGAATTCATGAATCCAGCTGAAGATATAAATATCAAAGCGACATGAAAGTATGTGTAAAACAAAGTGAAAGCATTATGCTTTTGTTTCGTCTTAATATGAAGTCATTATACTTCGACAAAAATGTGACAGATTAATCATGTAAATAATTTTAATGAATGATATTTCTTGTTTATGATACATAAATAAATTATACGTGTATTTTCAATAAAATATCTATAATAGAAATATGTCTATATAAACTGTGGCAAAATTTCCCATCTATTCTTTTTTAATGATGCTTTAAGGTGTTACATAAAGGAAGTATGGCTTAGTGATATTTATTTTCATGGTAAGATCTACAAAAGAACAGACATCTTCACATGAAATCGGCACGATAACTGAAAAAAAACTAAATAGACAGGAGTTTGTCTCTCCTGCAGTGTGGAGTCCGTAAAAAGATTCCCCTTGAGAGAGATGTATGCTCTTTATACATTTCAGTTATGGTGTACTTGTTCTTGGGAGAATTTCTCATATGAATGCACTATCATTCTTTCAAATTTTGGCTTTATATTTTTTTGTAATTTAAAATGGTTTTTCTGACCACCAGTTTATTGTGCCCACGTCTCATGATTCTATTATGCCAAGTTTTCTTATAATTGGCTCGATGAGTGCCCTGTGGTTGTTTAAATGTTGTGATCGTCTTCTACTAGTGTTTTAGTTGGGAAATGGATGACAGCGACTGTAAGAACACTTTGCCAGTTAAGTTTATGTTTGTTGACGATCCCGTATCCATGGATCAAAGGAAAAAAGACATGGATGTAGCGTTGCTCAGCAATTAGCAATGAATTCCGCTCAAACTGGTGCTAGGGGCCGTCTTGAACTAGGTATGAGGTATGAGTAATGCTCATTGTTGAAGGTCTTATGGTGACTTCAAGATGAAGAACAACAATAAACGCATTGTTCCATTGCTTGGATTTACCATGTATTTGTAGATATTTTGTCTCATTTGCATTTACTCCATATCCCTTCATTTGTTAAAGATTTCTTCTGTGCTATATTTTAGATATAAAAGACAAAAAACAAAAAATACAATACACTAGTGTAAGGGTTTCAAAAGAATAAATTGAGAACAAAGCTTTTACTGGCAAACAAAAAACACATCAATAAATCTAGTGGCAATGAAAAAAAACCCGAGAATCAGACTCGCTGTAGAGAAGAAAGACCCCATTCATTCAGACATTTCAGGTTCCAGATATGGAAATAAATGTACATAAAGTCTCTACAAATTCAGTGGATAACCAAGCAATGAAGCAACGTTTTTATCGTTGTTCTTCATGTTGAAGTAACCATTAGTCCTTCAACAATGATTTTTTTCAAGACGGACCTCAGCACCATTTTAAGGGGAATTAATTGCAAGATTTCGAGCAACATCGAATTCTACATCAATGACAACTAACGTCATAGATGCAGGATTGACAACAAATATTAACCAGCAAAGTTTTCTTACAATCACTGTAATCCCCTGATCGACAAAAAGGCTCGTTTTTAGCTCACCTGACTCGAAGGGTCAGTGTGAGCTATTGCCATCACTTGGAGTCCGTCGTCCGTTAAACTTTTCACATTTTCATCTTCTCCTCTGTAACCACTGAAGCAAATTGAACCAAACTTTACAGGAATGATTTATGGAAGGCCCTTCACAAAGATTGCTCATTTTGTTCCGATCCGACAAAAAAACATGGCCGCCAGCACGGAACATAGGTTTAACATTGGACCCTATGGGAAAAAAACACATTTTCATCTTCTACTCTGAAACTACTGAAGCAAATTCAACCAAATTTTACAGGAATGATATACTGAAGTCCTTAACAAAGATTGCTCATTTCCTTCCTATCTGACAACAAACATGGCCGCCAGCACGGAACTTAGGTTTAACATTGGACCCTATGGGAAAAATCACATTTTCATCTTCTACTCTGAAACGGTTGAAGCAAATTCAACCAAACTTTACAGGCATGATATGCCTAAAGTACTTTACAAAAATTTGCTCATTTCATTTCGATCCGACAAAAAACATGGCCTCCAGTGCAGAACATAGTTTAACATTGGAGCCTGGTATTAGAAAGCCATCATTTTCATCATCTTCTCAGAAACTACTATTCAAGCAAATTTAAGTAAATGTATAGAAGGGCTTTCAAAAATTACTCATTTCAATAGGATTAGACAAAGAAAACATGGGTGCTTATGGAGAACATAGCTAAACATTAGACCCCATTGCTAAAAACATCATTTTTGGTCATGCATGGCATAGAAGCATTTTGTCAGGTGAGCGATACAGGCTCAGGCTCAGTCTCTGAGCCTCTAGTTAGTTTTAAAATTACATAACTGTAGTTGGTCGATATCCAGCGATATACAATTTGACAAACAATTGCGAAAACAGTAAAGTAAACAAAACATCTATTTGTCAGAATAGCAAAAAAAAATGATAATAAAGAACAGTACCATTTTAACGAGACATATTTTGATTGAAGACTATTTATCAAAATTTTAACCCCTTAAAAATAACGAGGCTTCATTCAATGTATTGCACTCAGTGGCTGTCCCAATACTGAATTTGGTCTCTTTCTTTTTTTTCTTTTTGTTTTTGAATTATTCCTTTCTGTTTTATTTGATTCTAATGCTGATGATGAGAGATTGCTATCTGAGACACGTGTGCAGTATGACGGAATTTGCTGTTTGTTTATATGCAGTTTTGGTATTTAGTATTTTGAAACCACTGGGTCGATGCCACAACTGGTTGACAAGATGTCCCCATCGATATTCTACAGCCAAGTTGTCAGAACTGTATGACATGAAAGTTTGATCTTGTGTTTTATACGAATTAACTGTTTTATCTAGATTTTAACGTCATCAAAATACGGAGTATTCATTCCATGTGTTGCACTCGGTGGATATCTTTGTTATTGGATTTTATCTGATATTGCGATGGTTTTGGGAATAGGTACTTCTTTTGACCATTTTTGGTCATGTCTTTCCATATTATTTGATTCTAACATGCTAATAATGAGAGGTTGCTCCTTGAGACACGTTTGCAGCATGACATGATTAATTGTTTTGCAGCCTGGAATTTTTTGTTTTTAAAAAACTATTTTCAGCAGATAATATAGTACATGTACAATTACATGTAAACAAATCTTAGTTTAACATATAGTCGTTTTCTTTGCGACGGCCATCCAGTGACAAATCCTTGAAACACGCTTACGTCGTGTAACAAAATTAACTGTTTATTATTTGTATTTTTAAACCATTGGACCGATGCCACTGCTGGTGGACATGAGGTCCCCGAAGGTATTCACCAGTCAAATAGTCAGACTTTGTCTGAAAATACGTATTTACCTTGAATTGTATTGAAATTTACTGTTTTTATCGAATTCTAAGCCCTTGAAAATACTACGGCTTTAAACCGTGTATGGCACTCGGTAGATTTCCTTAGCACTGGTTTTGGCTTCCTATTTCGGTATTTTTGGTAATGATTACTTCTTTATTGACTATTTATTGGATTACGGTTTCCATATTATTTGATTTTAATGCTTCTGATGAGAGGTGACTCCTTGAAACATGTGTACAGCATAAACGAACAAAATTTACTGTTTAATATGCAACTTTTGTATTTTTTGTACTTTGAGATATGCCTGGACAACTTGGATATAAATTTTCGTCTTTAATGTGGTACGGGGGTTCAAAATTGGCATAGAATTTTCTAATATTTTCATGACTTACGTTTTGTTATTAGGGCATACAAGAATTAAAATAAAAATTGGGGGTCGCCGGCCATATAAGTGTGAAATCTGTCTTCTAAAATCAGCTATTTTTGGTTGAAATTATAGAGAACGTTTGTGAATTTTAACAAAACTTTTTTAACTTACATCAGTTAGATTTTTTTAATTAGGTAAAATACTTGCTAATATACATTCCTTCAATTTGCATGAAAAAAAGATTTGGGTTCACCGAACTAATTTTTGAATAAATGGCAAAAAACTGATTTTTCCTTTTTTTTTATACAAATTATCTCCCCTTAATAGAACAGGAGTTTGCTGAAAAGGTTCGATATTTTGCATGGTTACCCAATAAAAGTGGCAAATTAAACTATAATAAAACATCGAAAATCACATAGTCAATTCTATATTTGGTCAGATGCGAAAGAATGACCCACGAACTACCTTTAACTATATTTTTATGATATCAAGAAGAAAACACAACAGTTTGTGCTTTTAATATTGCAGATATTTAATTATAGTCTGTGTATGAGATCGATACGATGTTATATCGACCTTGAAAATGCATATCGACCGAGGATGAAATCTGAGGTCGATATGCTTTTCCAGGTAGATATAATATCGTATCTACCTCATTCACAGACTACAATTGCTATATTATTAATTTACAGAAACACCGAAAAGGTCATGTTTATCCTTGTCTAGATAATTAAATGTAAGATACAATTGAAATATTTCAAAAATAAATATTAAAAGTTAACACACTATAATGTAATTATATTGTATATAATATTATATATGTAATTGATTCCTTAAAAATACATCAAAATGGAAACTTGCCATATGCATTACGTGATACAACTTTTTGATATACTGTTTTCTAGTCAATCTTAAAAAATATAGTGGGTCATGTGATCAGTTCTCCACCAACTAAATTCCATTTCTCAAACGATATCAAATAAATAATATTAAGAAATGACCTAGAAGGCAATGCAATTATTATCGCTTGCTAATTTTCTACAAGTTTCTCTGTGGTCATAACATAAACAAATGATAATATTTTTATTTCTGAAAATGATTACTTTTGGTTATTTCATCAAATATAGGAGTACATATTGCTCCATAGGGATGTAGAGGGTTGAAGGACCTAATAACATAAAATGATTTTTATTGTTCAATGTTAATATTGTATGTGTATAATACAATTCAGATTTATATGTTATAGGTAAATTCGTTAATGTATGTAGTACGCCAAAAGCACGTGACTAAAAGTTCAGTTCCAACATATTGTCTATTTGCCTTTATCATTTGAGATTTCAAAAAATAGTCATGATTTTAAGAACTGTAAGGAATTTTGCATCAACCACTTTTGAAACTTCAAATATTACTTGAAATCAAGTGAGCTCAAAACTGGTTGGCAACAACAATGTTGTTTTAGCCCATAAAAAGCGAATTATGAACAAATTGCAATATATGTGGAAGTATCTTACAAAATTACCGTTTGGTAAAGTAAGTGAAACCGAACCGTCAATCCAAAACGAATAATCCTAGGAGAATGGCAACGTCGGAAACAACAAAGAAACAGAGACGACACAACATGAGTACGGCACAGAAAAGAAAAATGAAGACACACACACCCAAAGATCAGATGCACCGGTAGAGTAAACATCTCCTGCTTCTTATAAGACGTCCGCCGTGTTGAACATGTCAAATCCGGTAGAGGAAAAACAATTAAGCTTTAAAACAGTGATCAACTTATTTCAATTTTCAACGATAACAGCAGGTACATCGACGATATCCTTACTATTGACAATCCCCAGTTTTTAGACTATGTCGACCTCATATACCCGCAAGAACTGAAACTTAATAAAGCAAACGATGATTCTAAATACTGCCCATTTCTTGATCTTACTATCATCATTGACTCTGGCAAAATTAAAACTAAAATTTATGATAAAAGGGATGATTTTGATTTCACAATTACTAATTTCCCTTTTCTTGATGGCGACGTTCCTGTAGCTCCATCATACGGGGTGTATATATCACAACTAGTACGATTCGCACGCGTCTGTTCTGCTCTTGACGACTTTAATGAGCGTAACCTTACTATCACATCCAAACTTTTACAATAAGGTTACAGATTTCATAAATTGATTAACACCTTTAAGAAGTTTTATAGAAGATATGAAGATTTGATTTCTAAATATGGTNACCCTCGATTTTATGGAAATGTTGTTAAAAAATGTCAAAAACTGATAAAAATCCAGAAAAACTGGGACGTAACTTACATTCTTTACGTAATAGGGGATATTGACGGGATATTCTTCAGGATTCCGTAAAATTGGCTTTGGGATCCAATGACCTGAAGATATTACAGGTATTCTGGCCTCTCACTGATACTGCCGATGTCTACTGAAATCTATGATAATTCTTTACCAAACCCTTCGGGAAGTTTTGAGTTTGATCTTTATTCCGTAGTGCGACAGTGTTTTACCAGCAGACTAGGCTCCTTGAGCTAGCCGGCAGTTTAGCGGCGAGCACTCCTCGACCCATCTTTCTAAATTACGTTTTGTCTTTTTCTTTCCTTCTCAAGATTGTGGTCTTGGAGTTAGTAGTCTACATGTATTGGGTTTTATTTGTATGTTTTATTATACTATAGGGAAACGGGATAGAGAAAGGGGAGGTTTGGGTACCCATATACCGGTTTAACCCTACCGCTAGCTCTTGCTAGTGCCGGTACCAAGTCCGGCTATCCCGTGTTCCTATCGTTGTCCATGTTTGTCTTTTGTCATTTTATTGTTTTTCTCGTGCGGTTCCCTGGTGGATTGTGGCATGTGATTGTGGTTTACGGCCATTGTAGGTGTTTCCTGTTATCTTTTTTATTTAAAGTGAAAGATGTTGTCATCTGAGAAACAGATATCCCATAGCGGTCCACAAGATGGTGATGTCGACTGTAAAACTTCTGGAGGAATGACTTCAAGTTTTGGGTAAAGTAACCAATGTAGGTGAATGGGAATGAAAGTGGCAGAAACCAGTAGGCTCCATGTTGAAAAAATGTATCTTGTGGTAGCCACGTAATATACAAGCGGACTCCACTCACACTAATTATCGGGCATACTCCATTTATATAATTTTATATAATGTGGCTGTTGCCAGAGGATAAATACATATGACTTGTTATATTCGATTTGTGTCTATACCAGCTCTTCGGTAGTGAGAAAAGAATTGTCAGTAGCTAAAATCCAAAGGACAAAAAAAACCCGAAAAACAAAAAACAAAAAACGAAGAAAATACAAAACCATTGAAAACTATGTAAACCGTAATGCAATCTATTAATTAAAATTACATCTACAAATTTTTCCTTACACTCACTGCATGGTAGATTTAACATCATCCCATTCCATTCTCCTTTCTGTTCTGATGACCTTTTCAAAATCACCGGGTTTTATCCTGGGTCCAATGTTTCTACAATCCTGGAAGTTGCAATCTGATTGGTTGATTTGAAAGATTACCAGAACAGAAAGTAGAATGGGATGTTGTTAGATCTAACATGCAGTGAGTGTCAGGAACAATTGGTAGATCTAATTTTATTTAGATTGACCGCAATGGTCTTGACTGTTAAACCGGTTTTATAGAGCACGAAACCTCCCCATCCATTGTGGTAGTAGCCGGTGGCAACTGAACAGCAACTGCTATTTAAAGGTCCTCTGCAATGAAGAAAGAATGTCCATCCCAGTACAATCTAATTAGAATTAGATCTGCCAATTGTTCCCTACAGTCACTGCATGGTAGATCTAACAAAATCCCATATTACTTTCAGTTCTTTAACCTTTGACATCAACCA
This sequence comes from Modiolus philippinarum, assembly GCA_002080025.1. Classification (NCBI taxonomy): domain Eukaryota; kingdom Metazoa; phylum Mollusca; class Bivalvia; order Mytilida; family Modiolidae; genus Modiolus; species Modiolus philippinarum. The sequence continues at coordinate 24,603 of MJUU01043922.1, read as the reverse complement.
ATCAGAATACAGTCTTCATGATTTTGAAGACATTGAGCTTTATAGGCGGGTGACATGAATACCAAAATTACATTTTTTATGCACCTATGGAACACACAGCTGAACTGTATATCAATGGAAAGGAAAATGTCTGTACTTTCAGATTTGACCGGTCGTCAAAGTATAATATGGTGCAGATTTTGTAAAATGTAGGTCAAAGGTCAAAATTCAATTTTCACCTTTCATGATCTGGCACCAGAATATACCATTTTTTGAGAATAAATAATAAAATAACGAGGATTTTATTAGTTGACAATACAGATTAGTAATGTATCTGTGAATTGTTATCAAAACATGTGTATGGTATGACGCTGACTGACGTTACGTTGACGTTTTCGCTCTAGGTACAAGTAAACACCATTAAAGTTAAATGGCTTTAATACTTAATAACCTTGATCTTTAGATAGGTTAAATGCTTTATAATTTATTAATTATACACTTTAGTTAAAATATATCAAAACAAAACTACAAAATAAATTAAAATGTAAAGACACAAAATTACGCAAAACCCCCTAATATGCCTAGCTTACACCAACAACGTCTGCATATAATACAGTGTTTTAAACGATCTGAGTCTCCTGGTTTAAAGCCCACCAAAAGCGACAAAGTTTGAGACTGTCCGGCAGTTTTTTTTTGTTTTTTTTGGATGGGGTATTGGGGTAATATATTTACATATTTACACAATCTATTTTCTTCTCCATCTAAATGCATTTCATTTCATATGGTACCGTACAAGCAATCAAGGACTGCAATTCATTTTATATGGTACAGTACAAGCAATCAAGAACCGCCAAGGACTGCAATTAATTTTATATGGTACCGTACAAGCAATCAAGAACCGCATTTCATTTCATATGGCGCCAGACAAGCAATCAATGACTGCATTTTATTTTATATGGTACCTTACAAGCAATCAAGGACTGTATTTCATTTCATATCGTACCGTATAAGCAATCAAGGAATACTATCTACAAAACGTAGTATATCCAGGGAATAACACAATGGCCAATATTATAAATATCGCATGTGATTTAACACGTTCTCATACCTTATATTCAGGTTTCATATGTCACTTCGTCATCATCATCGTCAGTGCTTTGTTGACGTGTCAAACTGTTTGAACAAAGATCACTGCCCTGAAAAGGGCATAACTCAGTACAAGACAGGCTTTGCTCAAAGCAAACACATGAGCTGTTACATATTTTTCTACCTTTACAAGAGCAGATCAGATCCTGGAGGAAGTCCGATGACATCATACCAGTAAACAGAATTGGTGTAAAACCCTTGCTACTTTTTTGCCAACCATAGTCAAAAGGAGAACCTATGTGTGGTTTTGCTTGGTGAGATGTCATCCAAACCTTTGTTTGAATGCATGCTCTAAGGACATGTTGTTTTAAATGGCGATTCACTTGGTGGGATTCGTGCAAGGGATGGCTTTTTACTGGTTGCTAGTTTGAAACGCAACTTGTTTAAATCGTTATGACAAGATTTAAACTTACCTTTTGGGTCATATAACTTAGAAACAAGTTTTCTGGCAGCACTAACAGAGTCTTCAGGATCAGATTTGCAAGCTGCACTAGATCAGACAAGTCTTCGGCTGATTTTTGTCTCGCCCGCGACGAAAGTCGCGAAAGCGAGACATAGGCGTGCAAAGTATGACGGCGACGGCGACGGCGACGGCGGCGTAAACTCAAGTTTTAATACAGAAGCCATTGATGTAGGAACTTTATATTTGGTCCGTATGTAGCTTACGGCACACCCTATCTGTCGGACCCAAAACCATGTGACCTTGACCTATATTTCGCGGTCCAGTGACCAGGTTAAGTTTTTTTGCTTAAGTCCATTTCTCAATAACTAGAAGCTAGAAGTCAATGATATTTGGTATATAGCTTGGTCTTGGTTAGTACATGTCCGTCTGCCATATGGCTATTGACCTTGACCTCTATTTCACAGTCCAGTGACCAGGTTAAGTTTTTTTTTGCTTAAGTCTGTTTCTCAATAACTAGAAGCTAGAAGGGTCCACTCTTGTTTCAACAATTTACACAGAGATTTTTTCCCAATGCCAAAAATGAAAGAGGTTGTGTCACAACCAGTCAGAGCATGGGCTGATGGCAAAATCTGACGAGTGATATTTGACAGTGAGCCACATAAATCATGTACTGGAATATAGCGCCTGCCATCTTTATTGCTGCTAACCGATCCCATTAAAAGCCAAAGTTCTTCTGTATGTTTCATAAGGGGAAAGTAATGGACACACAGAACCAAGACGTCATTGTCTGAACACCTGATCACTGTTCTTCCTTTTACAGTGGAATTTCCAAATTGCTCATCAGCATGTAAGGCCTGTGGGATAATTCTGGTATCGGCTTCCTCCTGTGTGCTGAACAAACAAAAATAATCAGTGACGTGATCGCTAACTCTTTTTCTGACCATCTCGGGATTTTGGAAGGCCCCTGCTAGATACAATATTTGGCCGTTTTGTAAGGGGCGGTCAGCTTTATAGGAATTTGATATGAAATCCCCGAGGAGGGAGACGGGGGCCTGTTTATTTTTGCTGTTGCCAAGAAATTTTTTCCAGTCTGGAATACTGCATCCTTCATTTACCTGGTAAATCCTATGACCACCAGATGCTCGGGATCGACGTTCTCTTTAAGCAGATTTAATTGAGTCTGTGACATCATATCGATCAAACACATCTGCAATTGTTGATGCTGTTGCAAAATGTGCTGACTGTTGTTTCAAATAAAAGGCAGCAAGATCAGCAAAACGAGAAAATTTCTTGACATCCATTAACTGGATGACACCCATGCCATCCCTGAATAACTCTGTGTGTGATGGTTCAAATGGGGGAAGTATGTGGGATGAACAGGTTTCATTTTCAAGTTCATGGGCGAGATCAGATTTAACACATCGTCGCATTGTGCCATCATCATGAAAAAGAGAGGTAGTATAGGTCCAATGGGAAATGAGAGCAATGTTTCTACCGTTACATCATCTTTACATTTCGTAAGTGCCAAAGCCCGTCGAAAGATAAGTTCAGGGTTGATGTTACCACTTACAATTTCACCTGACCTGCATTTGAGTTTTGTCTTTTTGTTCATGTCGGAAAATAATTTTAAGTTTGATCTTTGAATTGGTCCATAAAAACTTCCAGACTTACCCTCAGACAAAGCACTATCAATGAATTTCTTGACCATGGCATTACTGGTATCAACTGCTTTTAAGAGCGATTCTTGAACCTTTTTCGATGCATGAAGACCTATTGATATATCAATCAATTCACAAGGATGTTGTTTAGTGCCGAATTGATTTACCATTTTCTCCTGTAATTGACTGACCAGACCGAGGACTTGCTGTTCAACTCTTTTGTCTGGATAAACCTACAATGCCTCCATTTCCTTAGCTGTCTTTGATGACCGTCTTTTCATTGGCCATTTCACTCCACACCCCATTAAAGGAACCAACATTCTGACGTATGGCGAAAAACCCGTCGTTAAAGCTTGATTGCAGTTCAGGCGGGAGATCGAGCATGTCAAGTATGTATACATGAGTCCAACGGGAGTAGTTGTTTCTGTTAGTAATAAATAGAAATGGCAGCATTGAACGCACTGAAGTCAAGTGCAATAACCAAATGCCATTCCTCTCAGCCCGGATATTTTGTAACATTACTTCAACAGCTTGTAGAAACAGATCCCAGTACTGAAAGGTTGGAGAAACAGCACAGCTCATTTTGCGAAACTCTTTGAGAAGGGGTGAAAGATGTATTTCATACAAAGAACTGAAATCGGCGATATCCGTACTAAAAGAAGATTTATCGTCTGAAAAACTGCCATAGCACCTTAGTAAAGCATCCAAAACATCATTTGGTATGTTTGTATGATGATCATTTGTCCTTTACCATTCAAAAAAAGAAGACAGACAATATGACATGACTGCTTCATATGTAAGTGTAAGACCTCGTACTGCTCTGTTGAATTGTTTTCCAGAGAGCATTTGCTCAACTGTGCATGACGCATATACAACACCAGAATCAACGAGCAAATCCATAAGACCCCCATTTCCCCAAATTTTTCAAATCGACGCTATAAAGCAGGACAACGTGTGGAACCCACCTAAACGTAAGATGTGATCCTGAAATTCAAGAGGCTTTGACCACTTTACCTGCTGTGCAACAGCATACAACTGCTGATCAAATGTCTGAACAGAAAACCGTTGATCTGCTTTTCTACACATGTCAACACATGTCGCTAGGTTTGGAATCTACAATAGGAGCATATGTTACTGCACTGTATGTCGGATTTTTTCTGGAAGTTTCACGGTTATATCTTGTCCAAAAAGGAATAACCTGATGATCAGTTAATGGCTGCCATGCAATCGGAAACTCAACAAGATTTCTTGAGAGAAGTCTTAAAAATAACCAAGTTTGGTCTGATGTTTGGGCATTTGGGACATCATAGGAAAGAATCTTTTCGTAGGCATCCATTCGTTCCTTTGGTTTATTGTAAGGAAGACAACTAATTATGGTAGCCGTTGTTTCACTTAGTGGAAGGGAACGCTCTTGAGTATGTTTGATCTTGATACCATCAACAGGTAAACCAGAGGAAAAGGGCTGAACAGGGAAGACAGCCCTAGCCATAGAATGGAACGTATCCTTTCCGCCAATAGTTTCTGTATTAATATCCACGTGGCCTTCTTGAATTAAATTAATTCCGCCGCACGATGAAACAATTCCATGAGGAACATAGGTGCCACTTTCAATTTTTGTTAATCTCATGGTCAGCTAGACTAGTAAGATAGCGTTTTAGTTCGTTGTAAGAAGCACATAACCCATGACTGTATAATGTTTCTACAAGTTGTTTGGATCTATGAGCATGATGCATTTGTAATGCCAAACCTAAATGAAAAAGTGTGAAAGAATTTCTATTTATAGAAACTATGCATTCTGCTAATGCCATACACTTGCACAACTTTTCTGAAAATATTTTATAGTCTTCATTTACAGCTGCGTACGAACCATTATCCAAAAGCCAACACAAAAACATTTTAAAGCAGATGGCATAATCTCAACAGAATGGTTAAATGACGTGTCGGAAGTCAATGGATATTCATCACTTGACATTTGAACCTCACTAATCTGCTTCCGTAAAATACCAGCAGCTGCATGAAGTATGTGTTCTTCATCGCATACTGTCCATCAACATTGCTCAGGTCATTGATACCTACAGAACTCATATCAGCATTTAAACGGTTAGCAGTGTCAATGGCTTCAGGGAGGGAAATGGAACTACTATAAACAATATTGGGCATATCCTGCCCTTTCTGAGACTGTATGACAATGGAATCCCCAAACTTTTTTGCAGTTTTTGTTAAAGTCGGCATGTTGTATAGCTTTCCCGAGCGTCAAGGGAAGAGAAGAAGTAAATTTCTGTAATAAATGTGTCAGTTAGAATACCTTTTTGTGCACTAGTAGGTCATCTTTGATTGTCGAAACAAACAATTCAAACGCATTTTCATGTTCAGATTTGGGGAGTTCTTTGTTATCATCATTTTTATAATTTCTGAACAAGTATTTTGTAATGCATGCTGAATGGTACATAGCATTATCTACAAAACCGTCACAGGAAATTTTAAAAACCATGTCATTGTCGGATGTCTTTGTTGCAACGTTTAGTATCTTTTTGATTCGGTCATCTGAAGATATTTTATGAAGCTTTTTGTCTTGTTTAAATGTCTTGTATTTACAGAATGTACAAATAGTCCAATCAGTGACAGAAAGTCTGCTTGATCACGTCATCTAGCCAATACTTTCTTGACTAGTGGATTTTTGCGTAGAAGTTGTACTTTCACTTAGATCAGCGTCAAAAAATACTGAAGCAGACAAATTGTGTTTACTTGTGAACGATTTATAGCAACTTTGATGATATTTAATGTTTTTAAGTGGGATATTTTCAATTGTTTTATACTCGTCCACTAGTCGTCTGTAAACTTCATCTTTCCGTTTGTCAACAGCAGAGAGAAAACTTACATTTTCTCGGAAGTAAATACTTGACAAACAATACATCGCTGCCAGTCAATAGATGGTTTTCCCCTTTTTAGCAGAAGGTGGTGATATTATTACGGGACTATGATTCTCTGACATAACTGAGAAAAAAAACTGATCTTAGTACGGAAATTTAAATATCGTTTTCCATTATTGGTATTTAATTAGACATCGCAGTTTATCGACAGAGAAAATAAATACTTAAAATGTCACGTTTTCTCATTAATTGATCAATCAATAAAAAATGTTAATGTTAGAAGACACTTCTAAAACGTTCTGTACAATATATTTAGCAAATACGCAATACCTTTATTGTAAAACGACAAGCACACTTCAACATAATGCGTTCGATAAACACGGTGTGCTCGACTTATAATAAGAGTGCAAAAACAAGGTCGGAATAGTTAAGTTTTCCGTATCTCAAAAATATCGCAAAAACCGCATTATGCCAATTATTTGAATCCCTTAACATGTGCAATCCAAAGAAATTGATTAACAAGTATTCAATTGATAATTTGATGTAGAAAAGCTACAACAATGCTAACATAATTTCAATAAAGGGCTACGCCGAGCGCAGCATGATACGACCGCAGCATGTCGACCACTGAAATTTGAACAAGTGTAAACTAAAATTAATGTGGACACAGTAATTTGCTGGACACAATAAGGACCTTGTCACAGAAATAAACTGGACACAAACTAGTGAAAATAAAAATTACCTCTTTTAATCCCTTACTAATAGGATATTGTAAGAGCTAAGAAATCCTGTTGACTACCATCAAGAGAAATCCAAAGAAAAAACTCAGGTTTAAATCCAATGAAAAATAAAGATTTCACATATTTTGAAGTATTGCAATTTGGCCCTTTTGACCCATTATAGCTTGGAAACCAAAGAGCAACGCAAAATATACCGCCATATCACTGAAAGCTTAAAAAGAGAACAATCCAAAGATAAAAATCCCATCAAAATCTAATGAAAAATAAAGACTTCCTATATTTCTAAGGATTGCAATTTTGACCTCTTTGACCCCTTATAGCTCGGAAACGGTAAGAGCTTCATTAAATCTGTTGGCATACTGCTGAAAGCTTACATTGAGAGGAATACAAAGAAAAAAATCCCATCAAAATCTGATGTAAAATAAAGATTTTACATATTTCTAAAAATTGCTATTTTGGCCCTTTTGACCCCTAATAGCTCGGAAACGGTAAGAGCTACACCAAATCTGTCGACATACAACTTAAAGCCTACAATGAGAGGAATCTAAAGAAAAAAATCCCATTGAAATTGGATGAAAAATAAAAATTTTAGGTAATCCGCATGTTTTCAATTTTTGCCCCGTTGGGCCCCTCATAGCCTGGAAAAGGAACAAGTAATCAAAAATCTAATGGTGCAGCACTATGTAAATTTTTCATAAGGAATCCACTGCAAAAAACTGCATCAAAATAAAAAAAAAATTTTTTGAAATTTGCCCCCTTTGGGCCCCATTTATCTCGTGAACGGTACATGCCACATGAAATCTGTTGGCATACCTCTGATTGGAAATTTCCTAAGGGAAGACACTGAAAGAAACCCCATCAAAATCCGATAAATAATAAAGATTATACAGTCAAATATGTTAAAACATCAAATTTAATCCTTTTTGGCCACTTTTTTTCAAAACGGGTGGGGCAACAATGACCAAAACTAAGCCAAGCCTTCCTTTTGTGCCAAAGAACATTGTGTTAAAATTTCACAAGGATTGGTCAACTGAAACTAAAGTTATTGGCCAAAAAAAAAGTGTCTACAGACAAGGACGACAACGACAACGACGACGACGACGACGCCGACGACGACAGCACCATACCATTATACGACTGCAAAAATGTTTGCGGTCGTGTAAAAAGATAAATAGTTTGACCCGTACTTGAGAGTTATGTCAACAAAAATATTAAAAATACATAAAACTGTTTAAAATTTACATAATCCAATTACGTTTGGTAAGTTTCTATATTTCTTAATCTTTTATTCATGTAATGCGTATAAAGTTTAGGGGGAATGTAAAGATTAATAAACAATAAAAGCGTAAAAGCACGGGAGGTCATTCATATCTTTTGAAATTAATTTCCGAGTTTTATGTCAATTTTACAAAAAATGCACCATACGATTCTGTGACGACCGGGTGAAAAAAAACAGTATAGACATTTACCTTTAATTTAAAGTGAAATTTAGCCAGGTGTTAGGTGGGTGCATTAAAGTCAATAACAAAGCGTCTTTTTACGAAATGTCACTGCAGTATTATAATAAAAGCAGAGGATTTCGAATGAATAATCGAAACAGAAAGTAAAATGGGGTGTTGATAGATCCTCCATGCAGAGACTGTAAGGAACAATTGGTAGATCTAGTTTTAATTAGATTGATCCCAGTATTAAGTAGATAAAAAGAATCTTGAATCACAGTTCAGACCAAAACTTCACAATTTTTTCACAGGAGACTGATATCTATTAATGGACTTTTGTTTACTGATCGTATGAGAAAAATGTTTTGAAGCCCAGTTACTAAAGCGGTCTCTGATATTACTATGCCTAGTAAGAAATTTTTCTAGTAGTTCATGAATTTATAACACATAGTAAATAACGTAATACCGAAGTTACTGTGAATTTAATTTCTGCATATGCGTATTTCGACAACTTATGTCTCTTCAGTGCATATCAAATCAAAACATTTGATTATTTGTTCTCTATCAGTTTTTAAATATCTTTGAGTATATGGTCTTCCAAACGTTTAGATTTTATTTAATTAAACCAAATGTAACCGGAGAGTATGAATCTCCTTACAAAATTGACTAATGTCAACTCCGGGGATCGAGCCCGGGACCTATAGCACTTCAGCCAGCCACCTAACCGAATGAGCTAAAGAATTATTCCGTTAGCTCAGTCGATTTTTACTGGCTATATATCTACCTTCTACAACGTAGATAGGCTGTCCTGTCACACCTCCCCCACCTCGAGAGTCATCATACTTGCTATGTATGACTCTCAACACAAATCACACATGAACCCTGGTTAGCTCCTTCTAACCACCGTGGGTTTTTTGCTGGGAGCCAAATGTAACCGGATTATATTGGTTATTTGTTCTTTATCAGTTTTTAAATATCTTTGAGTATATGGTCTTCCAAACGTTTAGATTTTATCTGCACTGAAGAGACATAAGTTGTCGAAATGCGCATATGCAGAAAGTAAATTCACAATAACCTGGGTATTTAGTCATTTGGAAATCTATATACCGAAATATGTGTAAAAGCTGATAGAGAACAAATTTCAAATAGGATCTAAACTGAGGGTAAGCCAAAATCACCTAAGGAGATCCCATTCCGGTAGATATTTTGAGCAATAAAATGTTGAATTCAATTAGAAAGTCCGAATCAATTGTGATTCATACACTCCGTAGGCATATAACTCTTCATGATGGAGAATATCAATAGTTTCAAATAAAAAATGGGGTAAAAGTCAATGAGACAACATCCCATCTCCAGGTTAAAACGACCCAAAACAAAGCATCTAGGGATCACCGTACGGTCTTCAACACATTGAGGAACCTCTTACCATCACTACAAAACACTAAAAGTCTGAAACGGGCACTTTTTGTACTGAAAAGTACTGAAAAGTACTTGACCAGTCTCAACTTGTGAGAAAATTACTAAAGTAGTCTCGACTATAGTCTGATTTAGTCTAAAAGTTACTGAACCAGTCTCGGCCTGTCTCGACTAGTCTGGACCTGTACTGAAATATTCTCGCCCTGTCTCGACCAGTCTGAACCTGTACTGAAAGAGTATCGACCTGTCTCGACCAGTCTGAGTCTCGACCTGTCTCGACCAGTCTGAGTCTCGACCTGTCTCGACCAGTC
>MJUU01043919.1:413-11492 GCA_002080025.1 Modiolus philippinarum | reverse complement strand
TTTATTGTAATAATAAATGATTATTTATTGCATCTAATAATACAACAATTCACAATATATTTGACTCCAAGGAAATAACCCTTCAAAAGTAAAGAAAGATAATTAAATCATGGAAATTTTGCAAAATAGAAAAATCACTATAGGCCATATTTTAAGTTTTATTGTTTTGATATATATACAAAATCTGAATGTATGTTAATTAATTGGCTGCAGTGAAGTTTAATTGCAACCAATCAAAGACGTGGATTTGAGACTACAGAAATCCAGCTTGATCTGCCAAGGGTGAAGATGAGAGGAGCGGATCATAACCCTTGGCTAGCGAAGATGGTAATAGGGTTGAACTTAATATAATCTCAAATACAACTTGCATTTGAAGAATTTTTGGTAATAAGGTAAATGAATACTTGTTTGAATGGGTAAACCTATACATGATATTCTGTTAGATTGAAAAAAAAACCAAACTTTCTAAGTTGAACATGAGAGACGGTGACGCAGGTCCAGACATGTAATTGGTCTTGTTTCCACCAGAACCAAATGATACAATAACGGAATAAATTGCATATAATACTTGTTCCCAGAGGAAGTAATTTGATGAAAAAATGACATATTGGATGGACCAATTTAACAAATATCAGGCCGGTGAAAAAGGGCGCAATGATTATGTCAAAGCAATTGGATTAAAATACGGTGCAAATGCTAACATATAAAGAAGACAATGTGCAGTTACTTTGAGCTCTAGTAGAATCTTTTAATATAGCTACATTTTATTAGTTTATAGTGCTTAGTAATGTTGATTACCAAAACATTTTATCATGTCGTTTTATTTTAAATATAATATAGTGCTGACATTAATCTGACTTAAATGAATCCTGCCCAAGACAATACTTTCACCTCCGCGCGGTTGGCAGGGGGAAACAGAGGATGTTGATATTCATTTATTTCAGATATTCCTTGAGTAAATGTCTATTAATACTTGCTGGCTGACGGAAGAGGTTACCTGCAATACCAGAAAATTAAAGTTTAATTACAGGTAAATTACAGGTAAAAAACTCGCGCAGATGAAATGTGCTTTCTTGTGCAATTGAAAGATTATTTTCGTGCAATTGAAAGGCCGATTCGCGCCAATGAAATGCTGTCCATGTCAACCATTGCCTAGGTGAGCGATACAGACTCTTGTGAGCCTCTAGTTTCTTTTGGCTCTGGTTGCTACAGAGCTGGACATTCCAGTAGTTAACAATGGGTCGGACCATACAAAACTACAGGACAAAATCTTGGAGACTCTGTGGAGTATTCTTTTTAACAAGTCAAAATTAACAGATGCACCTTGCCCAAAATCGCCCTTACGGTATGAATTACTTATAATGGGCATAGATACCTGTTTGTCCGCCAACCATACCAACAATATATTGAACAAGCAGTGGTAATATTAAATTTAGCGTTTGTCTCAAAGTATAACCAACAAAAACCTTTCAAAAAATAAACTATTTTAGGAAAGGATATGGAGTAAATGGACATGAGACCATAACACATCTGTTAACTCCAACTGCAATAATTTTTATGAGCTGGACGGTCATTTCGGAAATTGATTCCTCATCAGCAGCACTAGAACCCAAACAAAGTTTACCTTTCTTCTTTATTCATTCATAGGACCCTACTTAAATATTATTTATCCAGGTCATACACGCATTTGGACCATACGCGAACGGTCCGGACCATATGCGTATACTCATATTAGCCTGGTATCTTGACCCATGCTGGCTATCGCCTACCGCGAGGTTGGGACATGTCCGACCAGGCTAATACTTATATGGTCGGACCGTACGCATACGACCGTACGATTATACTGACCAATACGGCCTGGATCTAGCCAGACAATTTCGCTATGCCGATCGTATGGGTATCTCAAGAAATTCCTCTAATTTCGAATACATTTTAATGAAAATTTACACAATTTTCAATAAGAAAATAATAAGGGACCGTCCATTTAACTTGAATGGGGGGGGGTATGTTTATTTTAAATTTCACTTGTATCGACAAAATATTTTTTTTCAAAATTAGCATTATTTTGGGGGCAGAAAGCCTCCTTCAGAATATTTGTTTATTTTATCATTTTGGCAGCCAAAATTTTTTTTTTCATATAAAATCAGCTACAAAATATTTTTTGGAAAAAAACATAGCCCCCCCCCCTTTTTCAAGTTAAATGGTCGGTCGCCAAAAGTTGGTCGTAGGGATATGAAAAATAATGCAAATTTACTACGGATAATTTCCAATCTGGCATACATACGTATACAGTTATTTCACTGAAGTATTAACCTCCTGCACATTCTACAGTAACCCCCCTGTATGCAGTTATGACAGTTAATGCCACAAGAAACCATTGATTTTTTAGATTGTTTGACATGTTCCCTAACAAACTGGCCCTTTAAGCAATTTCTACAATTGATTTTAACGTATTTCAATAGCTCAACTAACCCAAAGGTTGCTAATGGTTCCGATGGTAAATCGTGGATTTTACCCTAAAAATGTTTACAGAGGAGTTGATGAACGGACGGGCGACGGACGCCAAATGCTGGCAATAGCTCATACATTGAGATCAATCGCACTTTATACAGTGACCGAAAACCACAATATAATACATAAGGAAATTGCATAAGAAACAACAAATAAAAGACAAACGTATACAACGATAAGAACCCGGGATAGCCGGACTTGGTACTGGGTAAAACCTAGCGGCAGGGTTAAACCGGTTTATGAGTACCCACTATCCCGTATCCCTATAGCATGATATTGCTGCGGTCAAGGAAGTATAGAAAAACTTTTCTTGTTAACACCCCAAGCTTACACAGTGATATGAAATGTCTACATTGTAGATATATCAGACGTGAAAAACCCGACAAATGTATACAATGTTGTCTTTGCACGACGGCGAGACAATGAAAGATAGAGAGCTTGGGGTGAAAATCTTAATTTAGGTAAACTGAAACTTTTTCCACTTCCTTGACCCAGCAATAAACATACAATATCGAAACAAAACACAGGTAGACTACTAACTCTGACCCCCAGGGGGGGGGGGGTACTCTCAATTATCATCTGTACCTAGGCTGGTCCCCGGAAAAAAATTTTAACCCCAAAAAATAGTACTTTTTTCAAACTACCCCCAAAAAATAGTTCTTTTTCAAATCACCCCAAAAAAATAGTTGCTTAAATAAGTGAACCCAAAAAAATATGTTAGAAAAATAACACTTAGATATATACATGTTGTATTTTAACATAAAAAAAGAAAATTGAAATTAAATTGACAAAATTTAAAAGTTTCCTCAGTTTAACACCTTATAAAATTAATTACTAGATTATTGTAATCAGTGTTGTGCTGACAAATCAGTTGACTTTATTATTTTAGTAACCCCATGTGTTTATCCATGGTATATTTCTTCATTTTCTATGCAAACAAAACACCCAAAAATATGACATATTTGCCTACCCCTAAAAAAATATCTTACAATTATTAATACCCCCAAAAAATAGTTAATAATATTTCTAACCCCCCAAAAAATAGCTTGGAATTTCTTGAACCCCCAAAAATAGCAAAATTCGGAAATTTACACCCAAAAAAATAGTACCAGCCTAGGTACGGGAAAAATTTGGAGTACCCCCCCTGGGCTCTGACCACTATCTTGAAGCAAAAGATGAGACAAAACGCAATTTAGAAAAATGGGTCATGGAGTGCTCGCCACTATTCAGTCGGCTATAGCTCAAGGAGCCCAGCCTCCTGCCAAAACACTGTCGAACTACGGTAAAAAAAAAAAATCAAACTCAAAATTTTCAGAAGGGCTTGGTTAATAATCACAATTATTTAAGTAGTCATCTGCAGTATCAGCTGGAGGTCAGGAAGTGTATACATGCTGTAAAATCTTCTGGTTATTGGATCCCAAAGCCAATTTAACTGGTCCATGCAGAATATCCTGTCAGTACCCCCTTTTACGTAAAGAATGTACATTATGTCCCCGTTTTTCTGCATTTGTTATCAATTTTAGGCATTTTAAAAGCATTTCCGTAATATGAGAAATACCCGTAGCAATTGGCTGTTTGCGAGTCATATTAAATGTTGATATCTTCTATAAAACTTCTTAAAGTTTTTACCCCTAGATGCTTTGTTTTGGGTCGTTTTAACCTGGAAATGGGATGTTGTCTCCTTGACATTTACCCCATTTCCTTTCTTTTTCATATTAACAATTTATGAAATCTGTCAGTTTGGATGTGAAACTAAGGCTATTTTCATTTAAGTCATCAAGGATCATCAAGAGTAGAACACATGCGTAAGAATACACCCCGTAGCAAGACCTAGATGCACATCGACGCCAAGAAAAGGGAAATTAGTACAATAGTGAAATCAAAAGCACCCCTTTTATCATTAATTATAATTTAAATTTTAGGCCCTATCAAGTTAATTTGTAGATTCTCATCCACCTGTAACAAAAAATCTGGGGTGGGTGGGAGGGTTTTATTTTATATTATTTACTGATTTTCACTAAAATTGATAGGAATTTAAAGAAAATTTCTGAATAATTAAAAATAAAAAAAAATTTGAGCTTGGAAAAAATGGGGCGGGTGGGGATGAGAATCTATTAATTAATTTGACGTGGCCTTACCATGGTCAATAATGATAGTTAGATCCAGAAAGGGCATTAAAACCCTGACCTTTTGTTTTGAATGAAGAATTTTGTTAATAGAACAACATGAGCAAAAAAAAAAAAATGAAAATCCATGTAAGAATTTTTGAGACATAAGACGTCAAAATTTTGGCGGGAAAAATTCTCTTTGTAGTTTTCCTTCGATTTCTATTAGCCTGAAAATATTATATGTTATTCGGGAATATTCACAGGGGATACGGGTTCCATATTTCCTGTCTGTGTTTTATATACCCTGAGCCGTCAGGCGAAGGGGATATAGGGCACAGACAGGGAATATGAACCCGTATCCCCTGTGAAGCCCGAATAACTTTTCGGGCTTCACAGGGGATACGGGTTCATATTCCCTGTCTGTGCCCTATATCCCCTTCGCCTGACGGCTCAGGGTATATAATACACAGACAGGAAATATGGAACCCGTATCCCCTGTGAAGATTCCCGAATAACATATAATATTTTTATATTCTGCTAGAAGTGCTATGATTTTTCTATTAAAAGCGTTTAAAAATTACGGGGATACGGCCTCATATCCCCTGTCAAGGTAACCAATCAAATTGCAGGATTTACCTGGATATTTCACTTCAGCAGAATATATGAAAATATGATTGGAAGTTGATCAAATTGTAAACATTGTCTATGTTAAGAATTTTAGAGAAAATATGATTACATGTGAAAAAGAAAAAAAAACTGAAGTAATAATAATAACCCGATGCTCATACTCCCTTAATTCAGTTCTTGTGAACAGTAGATGAGGATGACATAATCTAAAAACTGGGGATTGTCAATTGTAAGGATGTCGTTTATGTATCTGCTGTTGATAAGTTAACCACAGTTCCATTTTGTACAAAATGTATTTTTTTTGTATTAAATTCAGGTTCGAAACAGAACAGAAAGGGATCTGCAATGAGAGATCATAATTTGTACCCATTGGAATTCCAGTGACCTGTTGATATAATAAACTATGTTGTAAAAAAGAACAAAAATGTTGTCTAGCAAATGCCTTTATATAAATGCGTATAGATGAAACGCTTATTGATGAGAGCTTTAGAGGTGAGGGATAAGCTATCAAGTTTTGAGTCAATAGGTCAAAGGTCTGGTCACATGTACTTACAAAAATTGAAATTTTTGGTCGAAAATTGGTTTCTGAACTATTCTATCTGCCTTTCTAGATTTGAATGAAGCTTAATTAGATAAAAACTAAAGGTAAGAAAGACACCTATGGAGTTTTTTTGGTGACTAGATCAAAATGTTCATCACATCATAGTGGCCGTCATGAACTTACTACGAGGTATGTGCAAAGCTCATTGTTGAAGGCTTCATGGGGACTTCAAGATAAAAGCGTTTTTCAATTGCTTGGTTTTACCATGTATTTGTAGAGACTTTTTTTTTCTCATTTGCATTTACTCAATATCCTTTCATTGTTCATATAGTATAGATCTGTCAGTCTGTTAAAGACACTGAATAGTTCTTATGCCAAAGTAAATGCCGCTGCTGCAGCATATCCCTGTATGACGGGTTTGGAATAAGCGGGGTGCTTCCAAAGACCTCCGCATCGTATGCGGGCAACTCGTATTTATGCCTCTGCCACTGGGTGGTCGGGAGCATAAAGGTTTACCCTGGTCAATACGTCCATACATCCCTTTTTTGTGTCCGGGTGGTAACTTGAGCATCCTCCATCAAAATCAAATTGGGCACACGAATTCTTATTACACAAGGCAGATCTTTCGATTTCGGGAACGGTACTCCGAAGATTAAGGTCGCAGTTGCAAAAAAAATATAAAATAAATTTTCAAGAAATTCTTGGTTTCCGGGTAATAACGTAGGTGTCATCCGTAGGATCAGGCTGGGGCTGGCATGCTTATTAACTTATTACACAAAACAGTGCCATGTCGATTTCAGGGTTGGCACAACCAACGTCGCTAAAAATTTCAATAAAATTTTGGTTCCCAGATGATAACGTTAGTATCACCTATCTGATCAAAAACAACTAAACTCTCTGATCACACAAGACAGAACCCTATCGACTTTGGGTCGATACCTTCAAGGTCAAGGTAACAGTTATTGAAATCAAACTAGGTCAAGGTCACATTTTGCTAAAAGACACTGGCTAGAATTACCTGGAAAAGTAATCCTAATAAAAATAATTATTGTTACCTGAGACCGGAACAGAGACTTAATATAGAACCTTCACCGGATGCGGACCTGTTTTAAATGAAGTAACAATAATTTTTATCCTTATTGTTACTTGGCGCTGTTGTTACCTCATATTATTTGTATTACGTTATCTCCCTTATTATTATTATATTGTAAATACATCAGCAAACGAATACCGAAGCAAGAACGAGGAAAGGGAAAATTCTAAACTCATTAAATGAATTAATAGAAATATTGTTCAAAATTAAGAAAATTTAATGTACAATACAATAAAAATTGAATGTAATAAAAAATAAGTAAATTGACGTTAATATACTATGTGATCCCCGGCCCTGATTTGAAAAGATCTCATCCCCATTATATTCCTTATTTTCAACCCAAAAGCTACTCAAAAACACCCAAAACAATGTAAAATATACCTTTTTGAAACAAAACATATCAACTTTATTACTTTTTTATTGTTTTTGATGGAAATTAAACATGTGAAATGGACATCTGACAAGTTCTATGTAAGAAATATCTAAGTCCTTTATTTCATATTTTCAGATAGTAAATAACACTCATACTACTAGTTTTCAAGTTTTAATATTTACCCCACACAGAACTAATAATTTACGTTGTTGTCGCAGTCTGGAGTATGTTTCTTCAATTATGGTGTATTTGTGCTGAGGATATATCAAACAAATACACTAAAACTTACTTATTTTGAAATAATTGTCAAATGCTAAAAATATTATTTCCACAGACAAGGAGGATATTTTACATCATTTTAAAATAATAATAGCGTACATGTTCGAAATTAATGGGGTTAAACATCACTTCGTTGTATACAAGACAGTTAAAAAAATACATATCAACGAGCATATACCCTACAGTTATTACTTCAATTTCTTTGAATAAAAACTGATATATAAATTAAAATTTATTTACATTTTACCAACTTTCGTTATTTTATTGTGTTTTATGGCAGTTTTGGGGTAATTTGGGGCAGTTTTGGGGTAGTTTTGGGTGTTTTGGGGTAGTTTGGGGTGTTTTGGGGGTAATTATATGGACCGCAAAAAAAATCCCATTTTTTCAGCACGGTACATTTCAAATGAAATGTCCCGTAGTTCTCCATTGGAGAGACTTTGGATGTATATCGGTAGTCAACTTTAAAGATGAACACAATCACATAGTTTTGAGTTATACTGTTTCCTATTGAAATTTCAGTTAATCGTCCATACTTCATATTTCATGCTTATATAAACGCAAATAATGGCATTTTATAACAATATACATTCATTTTCGTTTAAATTTCATTAATAAAAAACCGTAATCAGAGCCATATTTTTGTACTGAACACAATTTAATTAACTGATCAGTTACTCTTTATATCAAATGAATTTGTAAGTCTTGAATTCCTTTTGTCAGGTAACATGCAATTAATAACACCAGGTAACAATAAAGATAGAAATTATTGTTACTTTATTTAAAACAGGTCCGCATCCGGCGAAAGATCCATAATGAGTCTCTGTTCCGGTCTCAGGTAACAATAATTATTTTTATTAGGATTACTTTTACAGGTAAATCAAGGTAATCGTAGCCAGTTCGTTGCTAAAATAGATTACGATTTCAAGTCAAGATTGATTTTTAGATATTTACTTGGATATAATGCTTTAATTAGATCAAAACCTAACACAATCCGATGGTTAATCACCACAGCAGAAAAATCATGTTCATTTAATTTATATATACATGTACCTTTTTATATAGTTATGCCCCTTGGTGATTGTAAGGGTTTCCAGAGGGCGGGCATCTGAGCAGAGTAGCCGCTGTATTACAATCTCTGGTAGGACCTGATATTTCCGGACATACGGGATATAATGGGTTCCTGTTGTGTTACGCGTAGCATTGTGGAACGGCGGACTAGTTTATACGGGATATCATCATTTTTAGGAGGTGAAACATTGTGGAATCAGTAGTGATCAAGAACTACAAATTTTACTAACATTTTAGTGCTGATTTTAATAAGTGGAGCCTATAGTGAACGAGTGGAATATATAGTGCTTTTAGATTTTAGATTTTAAAATAGTGAAGTATATAGCTCTTTTAGATTTTAACCAGTAGTGCTACTAACATTTTACAATGTACTTACACTTCGACTTTAAAATCCTGATAACAGGGAATAGGAAAAACTTTTTAGATCTTAACGTAACATGTTTAACTGATACCTAGAATTTTATACCGTCAGTGGAATTTTAAGATTTTAATGGTGTTATATAACTTTTAAGCGAGAGAGCCGATAGAAATTGAGACAGTTATACAATGTGCCCACTGTATTATAAGCCCCCTTACAATGTGGATGGTGGATGTACATAAAAATTTTAAAGTTAAATTTTAATTTTAATGGTGATTGGTTTTATATTCACACGAGCACAATACCGCCATTGCACCTGCACGGATAAAGAATTGTTCTACATACCAATGGTATGGTTCTCCTTAAAAGGAGGTGAAGATCCAGAGGTAAGGTAAGGTAAGTGATCGTATCGAAAAAGTCCGAGTATAAAATCGGATTCTCTCACAATTTTTGAATGAAAATGACGAATTCGGGCTTAATAAGATAAAGAATAAAAAAATCCATCACATGAAATTTTAGAACGGAAAGATGTCGATTTTCCCATCGACTAGACGAAAAATCTAGAAACCAGCACCACCCGAATGACTTCCGGTTTGCTTTGCTTACATTTTGTCTGCTCTGTGATTGATCAACTGTACAGCGACATCATCATGATATTATCTAAAAAATGTCAAAAACTAGAGTCGGGATTGTTGTATTTATTTTAGTAATCTTCGGTATTTTCGGTACACCTCGAAAATGTGTCTTATTGATGGATAAATCTAGAGAGTATTTCCTGGTCACATGATCTCTTGGACAAAATGGCAGAAGGTGCATAAATTTACTCCTATCTATTAAATTTCAATTTTAAGCCTGTATCTGAAATCCACGGACAGGAATTCTTAGTGCGATGCCCACAAATTTCTAAGATTGGTTCCCATTCATTCGTTAAATGAACGAAAGCTCAACAAGAGCGAGCAGAGGTGTTAAACAAACAGTTCCACTCTGCCTTTACAACACCTAAACCAATGAAACTTTCTCATATCAGTGAACTAAACATCCTAAGATCCAAAACCATCCAAAACACCAGATGGAAGACATTGTAATTACATCAGATGGCTCGCCAAAATACTGAAAAACCTAAGTCCAAATAAAGCTATTGGTCCTGTTAAAATATCACCACACTCCCTCAAAGAATGCCACACTGAACTAAAGTCTATCCCACTTCCTTTAGATAATGGAAATCTTACGATTTTAGCTTTATTTTTACACCAATCTTTATCATATTTGGTATGTAAATCAAAAATGACCATACATAACTGAAAAATGTTGAATTCGCCGTTTACGGCATGCACAAAAGTCTGCAGTCATGTGCATTTTCACAATTTTCTTCAAACAGGTGAAAATTTCTAAGTGATGGATTGTTCTATTTTAAGGGCGACCAAGTAACTTGACAACATTGAAGACACGAGTTTACCTACCTATTAATAGCAAGGTGTACTCGTTCGGGTTTAACAATTGTAATCCACGGACACTTTGTTAGAAATTAGCAGTACATTAACAATTTCTTTCAAATATTTCTTTTGCGTTTAATGCATGCATATTTCAATTACATATTTGGGTATTTTGTTGAATTATTTCATTTACGGGTATGTTTTTTTCTTTAATAAAAAGGGGGGTCCAAGCAAATGGTAAAAGCCAAAGTGAGACTTGTTTATCATCTGACTTCAGGTATTACCTGCCATACCTATTTCAGAATGGTCCAGTCTTCTCGATAATGGTGCGCCGAAAATAATATCCCTTTAAAAGCATGGAGCATTTTTAAAAAGTATTTTTTCTTTCCATATTTATTTGAAATCATCAAATTAAAACTGGTTTCAGAAGTGTACAATATTTTTATACATCCATGCAAAATCCGGTGCCGACATATGCAATATTAAAGTCAGCTGAAGAGAATTTCCATTATCTAAAGGAAGTGAAACAGACTTTAGCAAAAATAATTACAGATCTTTTCAGAACATCATTAGAAACTGGCAATGTCCCATCAGATTGGAAACAAGCCATAGTCACACCAGTGTTTTAAAAAAGGTGCAAAAGGTAAACCTGAAAACTATAGGCCTATATCATTGAGGGGGGGGGGGC
>MJUU01043911.1:8892-24921 GCA_002080025.1 Modiolus philippinarum | reverse complement strand
GGGGGGGGGGGGGGGGGGGGGCTACAAATCATCAAGCAGTTCGGACGTCTATGTAATATCGGTTTTCAGGGGCTTCGTCTACAGATGTGCAAGGCGGAACTCAAGGTGGTGGATAGGGGAATGTCCTATCCAAGCGAGGTAGTCAGGTCATAATATAGAAATTCGGGTCGTGACCATTGCAGACGAACTGTGCATGTGGAGAAAAGCCAAGTTCTATGCAGTATTCGAGGCGTAATATAAGGCTACATTTCCCGCCAATACCCATTTTCCCCTATTTCTGTGGTAATCAAACGTAGTTCCCAAGGTTGCCCCTAAACCTTTGTTTCTTTCTTCGTTGACTTATAATTGTTTTGAGTTTGCTTTACTTTTTCTGATATAGCTGAAATATTGCTCACTGGACGTAATAACGTATCAATCATTCAAGCCATATAGCGCCTCTTTAAAGTATATCGATGCTTATTCTGTTAAGGGCGTAAACCAAAAGGGTGATATGTGGAATTCTATCTTAAATATGAACATACATGTTCTTAGAATTCATTAAATATATTATAAATATTTTCGAAAAAGATACTTATAGCATTGTCATGAAATTTTGGCTGCATGAAACACAGTCCAATGAATCATTGTTGGTCTTGATCTTGAAGCGATGCATACATCAAGAATCCGTTCATCACAAATATCAACCATCCAATGGCTTGGAAGGGGCTTTACTTTTATTTTTTCCCGCGCACTTGAAAACAATTATTACTGACTGCATTCCGATACGATTTTTTTTTTCAAATTTATCATTATCTTTCTTCTGTAAAAGATAATATCTTACCTAATTTCCCCCTTTTCTTGCTAAGCTAAATTATTTTATTATCAAAATACTGTGTTTTTTATATATAAATATCAAATAGTTGCTTCTAAACAGAAGTTATAAAGAGATTGCACTAACTTGTCGATTTCAGTATGACCATGTAGCATTAAATAATCTTCTCTCATTGCCAAAAAAGTAGTAATAAATAAATGTCAAAAATTATTCTAAAGACGCCGTAGATTTAGTCAAATTAAATTTATATCGATCTGTAGCTTCTCGGGCTTGTTAAGGTCATGGTCACCCAGATAAGTATATCGTGCGTATGACCAGCTTTGACGAGAGAGATACGAGCCAGATTTACCGACTGCTAAAGTATTAAAGTTTGCTGTAAAATTGCAAATAGATTGCAATTTATCTTATATTGAGTCGGTTGTCTAGTACTTGTCATTTGGAATGAAAACCTGCTACCATAGATTTTTTCCAATATTACAAAATAAATGGTCTCTATACGTTCGTCAACCGATACTTACTTTTATGGGATATCTCTAGTATGACGTGATTAGCAAACAATTATTACAAAGGACATTTTTATCATTGATATGGAAATGCTGTTAAAAATGCCAGAAACTGATTTAAAAAAAATGCAGAAAACTGGGACGTAACATACATTTTATACATAATAGTGAATATCGACGGGATATTCTACGCAAATCCCTTTAATTTGCTTTGGAATCAAATAACTTGAAAGTCTACACATATACTGGCCTCTCACTTATTCTGCCGATATCTAATGAAATACATCATGACTCTTTATAAAACCATTCGTGAAGTTTTGAGTTGGATTCTTCTTCTGTAATTCGACAGTATTTAACAAGCAGTTAAGATTCCTTGAGCTACCTAGCAGTTTAGGTTTGAGCACTTTTTGACCCATTTTTCAAAATCGGGTTCTATCTTATTCATTTCTGTTTTTATTCAAGATAGTGATCATAGAGTTAGAAGTGTACCTGTATTGGGCTTTTATTCGTATGTTTATTATACTATATGGTAACGGGATAGAGAAAGGGGAGGTATGGTTACCCAAAAACCGGTTTAACCTTACTTTTTGCTAGTGAAATACCAACTCCGGCTATTCTGAGTTCCTATAATTATTTCGTTTGTCTATTGTCTTTTAATTTGTGCTTTTCTAGGGCAGTTGGCTTGTGAATTGTGGCATGTTATTGTAGTTTCGGCCATTATAGGTGTTTACTTTTATCTTTTGTTTGTAATTTTGCAGTTGTGTAATCTATTTAACGGTAAAAAACTGTTTCTTTTGTTTCCTAAAATATATACCAAAATAATACCTCTGTAATATTCATAGTGACTCATATCCTGGAAAGCTACATCCAGCCTCAACCAAAGAATTGACCTTTGGAAGTTAAATAATCCATTGGCTGGAAAAACCCCCGTGTACCCCCCCCCCCAACCAACACTTCCCAATACCACCCATTGTTGAAGTCTTCTGCCTTCCATGAGTCTTTTAAAGGAGGGTGTCATTGTACGATGTATAAAAATAGAAAAAAAGCTTATGATCGATCAGGGACTGTGTAATGTATAGTCACTGATTCGATTGAAGAAATATCGACATTCTCGTATACAATGTACACAGTGCACGTGAAACAATAAAGATCGTGTTTGGTGTGCGAATAAAACAATTACGTTATGAAAGTTGTACGTTATGATAACACATAAGCCTTTGCCACCTTCATTAATCTGTGCCCTCAAGAAGATGAGAAAAACATGTCGTTTTAATATCAGTTTCTACGAATCAAAGCAAAACGTGAACTGAAAACGGCAAGCAAAAAAACTATCAACCTCGAGTATTTTCTTTATTCACACGATTGTAAATACCAAGTTTTTATGGAAAAATATTCTAAAGTTTAGACTGAAAAATGACAAAGTTTCTTGGAAAATCTTCATGTTTCCCAGGGATTTTGTCCTGCAAAATAGACAAGCTTAAGTGTTTTGTTACTAAATAAATACCGAATTGCAAATATATTGTAAGATGTATGGTGTAAGGTATATGGTGTAATGGTGTATGATGTAATGGTGTATGGTGCAATGGTGTATGGTATAATGGTGCACTGGTGCATGGTTTAATGGTGCACGGTGTAAGATGCATGGTTTAATGCTGTACTTGCCGTCTTAATGTACAAGCACTGTATTCAATAATTTGGTATATTGCGATTTTAAGGCAAATACGCCATTAATTAAGATATTGTCTACAAGAAAGTCGATATGCACTGAGAATATAATTATATTGTTGGGAGAAAGTTAATAAAAATATAATGCCCTTCGATGAAGGTAAAAATTATCATCCGAGACAACGTCAAGAGGGATAATCTTTCACCAAGTATGTTAATCGAGCTGACACCTTCATCCAAGGGCATTATGGTATTTATTATACTGAATGCTTAATGTACATTATGTCTGCAAATAATAATGATGATCATTTTTAAGGCAACAACAAAAACATATTGTGCTGTTTACCATTGTATTGATCAGTAGATCTGATGATTAGGTCACTTTTATTTTACCATTGAATACATTTCTAACTAAACCAGCTTTAATTATTGTTGTCAAAAACAAAAGTGACAAGATCATGGGCATCTGTATACATCGATGACGTCATCAATCGGAGCGGGTGTTAATTTAGACATTAACACCCGTTCCAAATGATTCAAACATGCTGGTAAGAATGGGCGTGGCAAATGAAACGCAAATAGAAAAAAAAGAATGGGGGAATGTGTCAAAGAGACAACAACCCAAAGGGGAGTTGCCAATTATCGAATGAAATATACAGATAGTGTAAGAAATTTGCATAAAGTATAATAAAGTGTTTTAAACCTTTTATCCAGCACAGGCACTAGTACGTTATCATTTTATGTGAAAAAAACATGTAAAAGACATGTAAATATAAAAGGAAATTGATAACAGGAAACACCTTCAATGGCTGAAAATTATAATTACATATCACAATCTGCCATGGAACTACGCATGAAAACGAAAAAGACAAAAGACGAACGTAGACAACGATAGGAACTCGGGACAGCCGGACTTGGAACTGGCACTATCAAAAGCCAGCGGTAGGGTAAAACCGGTTTATGCGTACCCAAACCTCTCAGTTATCTGTCCGGTTTCCCAAAGTATAATAAACATACGAATAAAACTCTAATCAGGTAGACCACTAACTCCATGACCAAAGTAAAGACTTCCACAATATATATGTTCCTGAAGTAGGGATGTGAAGATTAAATGTAAGAATATGAAGAAGGCTATCTTTCAATGTAAGAAAACGTTGCCCTCAGCCTAGAATTTAATTTAAAAAGATAGCTGAAGTTTTATTAAGCCCTTCATGTGATTTTGAGTATATACAATTAAATCTAAACAGCCATTTTCAACAGACATATTTATTTCTTTCTGTTGGAGTGAGTATTTAAAATCCCTAAAAGCGAAAATTTCCATTTCTCTTTTTGTTGAAAAGTCAAGCTGGTTAGTTTTTGTATTTCATTCCCAAGGTAATTTGGAGGGTTTGGAGTTTAATCCCATCGCAATTTTTGCGCCAATATGTCGGTAATTAGCTTGTCCCTGTCTTCTTATAAAATTTTAGTTTCTTGATATTCGGGTTATTGGATGTGGTTTATTTCCATTGATTTATTCACCTTTTTACCTTTTTCGGGCCATTTGGGGCTTGTCATATAGTTTTAGGTCCCTCACTGTGTTGAAGACCGTACGGTGACCCCTAGATGCTTTGTTTTGGGTCGTTGTAACCTGGATATGGGATGTTGTCTCCTTGACATTTACCTCATTTCCTTTCTTTTTCATAGTCTTGACTTCATTAAATGTGGGAGTTTCTGTCATTCAAATTGCAAATAACCTCCGAAATGCCGATATATCATAAAATTTTGTGGATGATGAGTGGGTTAGAATTTTGGTATTTTCAATTCCACTGACACGTTTTATTGTACATTTATACAGCATATTAGTAATTGATCAATGTTAAGCTTCTAGGTGAATCACAAGTTGCCAGAAATATACTTCATATTTGATTGATATAGTAATTTTATTGTGATTTTTAGAAAATTTTTAAATACTGGAAATTCCAAATTTTCACAAATATCGAAATACATATGATATTTCATTCCTTATATAGGCATTAAAATTTCATAGTACAATATTCTTTAACGAATTTTGCATACAAAACAAAAGCATTGACACCGTTCGCTCTTTTATATCCACAACTGCTATAAACTTTAGATTTTTTTTTCGCTTTTTAATTGAGGTATTGGTGTCATTGCAAATTGATCAATATTTTGTCAGATAATCGCTTCATGTTTTATGGATCTAAAGGTTGAAGAGCGAGTCCCGAAAAATTCTGAAATGCTGAATTATGTTTTTTTTTATTTCAAATAAGATTAAACTTCAATTGTGCGTAATAATATGATTACGATTCATGCAACGTTAAGTATTAATTTGGTGTGCTTTGACCATCGATATGTGACAATGGGTAAAAAAATTAAAATTTCAACAATGATTTGAAGGGTAGGGGAAAGTTTTGTTCATATGTTATTTTACTTTGAAATGATCTTAAGTTGTAGTAGAAGAACAGTATATGTTATTAGCTTTCTTAAAAGCCCCATTCCCAATGACTTTTTTTAAAGATAGTCAAGATAGATGGATAGATAGATGGATTATAAGAATCTAACACCAGGGCGAGGGTCAGACAGAAAAACCTCAGACAC
The DNA here is from genome assembly GCA_002080025.1 of Modiolus philippinarum. NCBI lineage: Eukaryota > Metazoa > Mollusca > Bivalvia > Mytilida > Modiolidae > Modiolus > Modiolus philippinarum. Next base: position 19,344 of record MJUU01043911.1, on the reverse strand, counting down.
CCAAGGGTAAGATTTCAAGTCCTCGGATGAAGCTTGCTGAGTCCGAGACGCTAGAAATCTTACCCGAGAGTGTCTGAGATTTTTCTGTCTGACCCTCTAACTGACTGGTGTTTGATTATCCCCCCCTCGGCATCCAACAAAATTAATCAAATCACCGTCGAAACGCCATTGTTGACATCAGTGAATTACTTCACTTTTCACGGCGTCATAAAACATAAAACAAGTCCTGGGTTATTTCGATGCCAACGATTAAGGCATTTTTGATGGATTTAATTCGAATTTTACCGTTCTAAAGTAGTCAATAAACTTTTCAATACTTTAAATTATATTCTTTTCGGTTCATGTGGACTAAGCGAAGACAGAAAAATCTTGAACTGCAAAATCAATTGATTCCCTTGTCCAAGATGGGAGAAAGTTTATTTATTGTATAAATCTAATAGTCAAAGCAATGGAATGCAAGTAATATCATTAAAACATAATGCAATGCAATAGAAAGACTCTAAGACAGAAATATTCAAAGAAATATATGAATGGTGTATAAGTGATAGTTTTGACTTTGAAAAAGCGTTATCATGTGGTGACATATGTTTTGTCGTATATATAAGTATGTCATACTTCAGACGACCACATAAAAAATAATTCTGTGTGACGTATTAAATCTTCTCTGCCATATACAACACTTCATTGCAGCTGATCTGCACTGAGCTCCAATACATCATGTACTTCGTTACAAAAGAAAAAAAGGGAAACGGGGAATGTGTCAAACTATCCAAAAAGGAGTACCAACAACTCAATAATAGTAATTGAACAAAGTGTACACATGAGATATTATCTCATGTACAAGTACACCATATCTGAGAAAAATAAAGAGCGTACATCTCTAACACGGGGAATTGTTTTACCAACTCCACACTGCATCAAAAGACAATCCCATGTATTAAATATTTTACGAAAGGATATAGAGTAAATGAACATGAGACCATAACACATATGTTAACTCCAGCTGCAATAATTTTAATGAGCTGTTTGCCATTTCGTAAATTAATTCCTCATCAGCAGCAATAGAACCAAAAAAAAATAGGAAATCCATAATTTCAAAAATGATAAAAATGCATAAAACATAACGAAATCCGAATAATCTGTATTTTCAAATATAGCTAAGGACAAAACTACGATGGAGGGAGTTTAACCTTTGGTTTTAGAAATTACAAAAAAATTAGATAATAATAATTGAACAAAGTGTTAAAATTGTTTTACTAACTTACCAACAAGACACACAAAGGCTGACTTAGGACAGGCACAAACCTGCTGCGGTGGGGTAAAACTAGTTTAACTGGGACCAAACCTTCCCCCTAGCCAATGTGATAAATAAAGAAAACAATAGTAACAACAGTAAAATTCAGTAAGCAACAGGACTGAGTCAATTGTGAAAAATGAAACTGAAAGAACTAATTATATATAAATATAGGGACATAAACATGAAATCAAAAAGGAATTCTGCAGTTAAGTGACATGCCAGCTCCAGACCAATTACCAACTGACAAATGAAATTACGTTCCCTAGATTAAAACCTACGAGGAGATATCACCTGGTTACCGAAAGTTATATTTTTATATAGCGTAGGTGGCCATGTGGCCTGCAGCGCTGGACGAAGTTCATGTGGTGTTGCCATGTCAAAGCATCGTTGATTCGACTCCCACAGAGGGACCAAACAAATATTTGCTGATACAAAATCGCAGATCGAACAATGTTTTGTTTATCATCAGACGTAAATATGAAATAATTCATCAAGCCAAGTATAATGTCTTTCGATATTATCCATTGGACAGGTATAGTATGTAAGAGTTATCACACACTTCAAACGACTATATAAAAATAATAACTTTGCGTGAGGTCATTCCTTGTGGAAAGACATTGAATCATCTCTGCTTTATACAATACTTCATTGCAGCTGATCTGCACTGAGCTCCAATACATCATGTACTTAGTTACAACCCTAGATTTCACCTATTATGAGGTATCACCCGGTTACCGAAAAGCTATATTTCTATATAGCCTAGGTGGCCGAGTCATCTAGAGCGCTGGATGAAGTGCAGGCGGTGTTGCCCTAGATGTCACACTAGCGATCGTTCGAATCTCACAGAGGGAACTGCCCTAAATTTGTTGATACAATGCAGATCTAACAATGTTTGGCTGATCATCAGACGTATATAGACGTATTTATAGGCATTGAAGTAGAAAACCAATTGTTAGAATTGGGAAATGAAATGGACACGGGATCGTATAGACCAGCGAGCATTCATACATTCTTGAGGAAAATCTTAACAATTTCGTCAATATTTCATACCAGTGATAATTACATTAGTGACTATTTAACGTTAACACAATGTTAGTTCTTTGAAAAGCTTGTACAATCGGCTATCATTTTATATCTCTTTTTATAAAGTTAGCTGGTTAGCATTTGAAGCAAGGGAGAGAAAGGTTCTACAGTTTTGCATTTCGAGTCAAAAAATGGGGCTTGTTCTACTATTGCGTGCATATTGTGCTTGGTAAACAAGTTATTTTTAGAGAGTTATGTATCTTGTGGACCACTTTGGGATATCTGTTTCCCAGATGACAACAGATCTCTCTTTTTTAAAGCTTAATTATGTTTCCTCTACCAGATTTGACATTACTACCGGCTGTGACATGTTCAACGCGGCGGATGTTTTATAAGAAGCAAGAGATGCTTGCTCTACCGGTGCACTTGATCTCACCCATGAATTAATATTTGGTCTGTGTTGTTTTTCTTGGTGTTTGTCTCCTAATTTTATTTTCTGTGCCGTACTAATGTTGTGACTCTGTTACTTTGTTGTTTCCAATGTTGCAATTGTCCTTAGGTTATTCGTTTTAGATTGCAATTGGTTCAGTTATCACTTACTTTAAAACCCCCTTTAGATTCAAGATACATAAAATTTCTTTCAAAGTTGTTCATTTATCTATCCCAGTTATTCTTTAATAAACCGGTTTTACAATCTTTTACATGATTGTGACAAATTGCCTATTTCCAAGACATAACAAAGGAACTTCACCGTTTTGGAAAACTTGAATTACATACAGGTTGTTTAAACCAAATAACTGGAATTTGGAACTTCATTTACGATAACTTTGGTAACCAACAATTTAAATGACAGAGTTACTCGAGTTATTTAATGATTAGTTTGCTATATTACATGGTATATGTCATTAAAGTTTCCAAATTATATCAATCAAAATAATCTTTTTCAACATAAATAAATGACAATATACCGAAGTTACTGTTAATTTGGATTCTGCATATGGGCATTTTGACAACTTAGGTCTCTTCAGTGCAGATTAAACAAAATATTTGGAAATCCATATACAGAAATACTACTGAAGGCTGATAGAGAACAAATCACCAATAAGATCTAAATACAACCTAAATTATGTAAAAATAAAGTATTGATCAAAAATGTTTCCTCAGTCTTGTCATGCTATAAAAGATTGTGTATCATTTTGTGTCGATTCTAATATTATTCAAAAATCAAAGATTTTTCAAATTGCATATTGTAATTGTTGGATCAAAGATGGGTATCGGAATTCCATTGAGTTTGATAGGCAAGATTTTGAAAATAGTTTTTCTTAATTAAAATAACGGCAGCAGAATAAGGAACAAAGGACAAGATAACATAAATCAAAAGTCCAGAGACAAGGCAAATACGGCTACGCCGGAAGACAGAAGATTTAAGGTATTACACACCAACAAAGGACGCGAAGAAAACAAAACAACACTTTAAAGGGGGATGCAAATAAGAAACAACGCCATGATGGGAAATGAAGTATAAAATCAAGCCAGTCATGCCAGATTGACGTTGGAGATAGAATTTCGAAGTTCATCATCTGTATGAAAATTCGAAGCAGAAGACCATTTACATCCAATGTTAAACATTTTGTTAAAATAACTGAAAACGACAATTTAGGTTTATACATTTTCTACTAATTTTGAACCTACAGTAGGGTGCAGACATAACCCCAAGTTAACTTGAACCAGTCATAAAAGCTCCTCTAAGTTAACTTAGGACCGTTTTCAAGTAAACATAGACCAGTCAAGGAGCAGTCATAAAAACTATTCAAGGTTATTTTTAGAACTGTTCTAGAGCGCTGACTGCTCTGACCTGTTCTGGTCATAGAATCCTGACTGCTCTGACCTGTTCTGATCGTAGAGCCCTGACTGCTGACATGTTTTGGTCAAAGAGCCATGACTGCTCTAACCTGTCAAAGAATCCTGACCGCTCTGACCTGTCATAGAACCCTGACTGCTTTTATACATTTAAACAATAGATCTCAATTTAATCCACAAAAAAATATTCAATAGTGGCAAGGCCCGGGTATACAGGCCGCGTTCATGGTTTCGGTATTTATTATAGTAGAACGATACAGTCGAATCAGATTGACGTGATAAACTAATAAATAAGGAAACCACATGAATAACAATATCACTTTTTTATGTTTTTTTTAACTTTCAAGCATGTTGCAGTATTCCGGGCATCAATATAATATCAAATGGAAAAAATCTGCCTTTTCCTGTATTTTTAGGTTAAATTACGGCAAGTTGCAATATTGGGGGCATTTATATAATAACAATAAAGAAAATCTGCATTTTCTTGTATATTTTAGGTAAATTACAGCACATTGCCAAAAAAGAAAATCTGCATCTTCTTATAAATTCTATGTTAGATTATAGCAGCAGTTACCATACTGCGGGCATTGATATATTATCGAATAAAGAAAATATGCTTTATTTATATATGTCAGGTTAAATTACAGCAAGTTGCAGTATTGCGGGCATCAATATTTTATCGCATAAAGAAAATCTGTCTTTTATATATATATATATATATATATTTTAGGTTAAATTACAGCAAATGGAAACATTGAGAGCATTGATTTAATATCGAATGAAGAAAATCTGCCTTGTCTTATTTATATATTTCATGATAAATAACAGGAAGTTGCAGTGTTGCGGGCATTGATATAATATCGAATGAAGATAATGTCTGCCTTTTCTTATATGTTTTGTAAGTTCAGTTACTGCAAGTCGCAGTATTGCGGGCATCGACTTAATATGGATTGTAGAAAATGTGTCTTTTCTTATATGTTTTAGGATCAATTACTTGAAGTCGCACTTCTGCTGGTTTCTATATATTCTGGGACTAGTATAAGTACTAGTATGGAGAAAATATGCCCTTTTTCGCTATCGGCCGTGTGCGAATCGACCAGACCATTATTAAGTTAAGCAATATATGCGATTGTTGAAAAAACATTTTTTACTGTAATATACATTATGATTTTATTACAGTAATAATTTCTTTATTTGGGATCGCATCTACTGCTTAGACTATTATAATGAACACATCGATAGTACGTGTTTTTTTTATTTGTTTTAGTTTGACCTATGCATTTTAGTCACCCGAAGCAGGGACTATACATTAATGTATAGCCCCTGCACGAAGACAACTTAATCCATTATAATTCTTTAGAAAAACGAGTCTTGCAAAAAATTATTGTTTATAAACATTAACTAACATATTTTCCTTTAACATGCAATTTGTTATGAAGTTCAGTCATAAAACAAAGTTTTAATTCACAGAAATTGATTTGGGTACGGGGAGTTTTGATATGGATACGGGTTACACTCATTAAAGAATATTTTACTTGCACGATACACTACACGGTACACTAGCGAGTTCTTTATGTATCATAATTCATCGTACGAAACGTTTGCCGTCAATATGCAAATCGTGAGCGTTCATCGTATGCGTGTGGTAGGGATCGTTGATCGTTTCCTTTGCTGTTTTAAATTTAGAATATTTACAATTTTTGTATTGTTTTAGAGCTCTAAGACTAATCTCAGAAGTCAAGATTCTATGACAGATTAGAGCAGTCAGGGCTGTATGACTGGTCAGAGCAGTCAGGATTCCATGACAGGTTAGAGCAGTCACGAATCTATGACTGGTCAGAGCAGTCAGGACTCTATGACTGCTCTTAGTTAACTTCAAGTTAAGTTAGGACTGTTCTCATGACTGCTTCCCAAGTTAACTTGGACGAGAGGTTGTGTCTGCACCTTACTGTACTTTTTTAGGGTCAAATGGGTGAGCATAACAATTCTTTCGGTTATTCTGTTGTTTTGCTCATCCCAAGCTTTGTTTCTACAGTTTGCATACGAAATGTTTATATTAACAACTAGAGTTACATGGTAACCCAATAATGTTTTGATTTCAAGATTTGACATTGGAAACGTCATATAGAAATGTCAAAAGTTATTTTCAAAAGTAAACCAATGCTCGTGTTTTGCAGCAATAAAATCTGTTTTACAAGCAGTGCGTTGTTGATAAAAATAGGAGCATAACCAATTGTTTAAAGATAGATAATGGTAATTATTTACTGTAACTCAATTTTTTTTTCGAAGAAACAAGAAAAGGACTTTTTGAAGAACAACAATAAAAGCGTTGTTCATTTCCTTTACCATGTATTTGTAGAGACTTTGTCTGATATGCATTTACTCCATATCCATTAACTGTTAATTACATTATTTTTTCCACTTTATAATAACCTATTTCTTGAAGTGCACGATATGAAATTGTCATTTAATCGTCAATGTGCAATATATCTTGCAATTTTGAAAATTAGAATCAGAAACGACTCTGCACCATTTTTACAGTAAAATGAATTATTATTTTACTGTTTTAAAGGAGCAACATATTTTTTCTCACCAAAGACGACTTCTGAATCATATTCCAATACTCTATCTGGATTTGTAAATATCATGAGAGTACAGAAAATTACTTATGTTAAACGACGTCAATATCTGCTGGTACGCTGTGAATTCACGAATATAAACAAAATTTGCATTTTTGAGAGTCTTGATCTGCTAGACTAAACAAGGAGGGACAGGCTTTTTTTCACACACCACTAAAGTTATAGTTGGTATTTATTTTAAAATTCGTCTGAATCTCCTACCAGGTTACTTCTGCAGTAATAACTCCGAACTTGAGTTAACAGCCTTGTTTTATCAGCTTATTTGTGAGCAGTTAGGGATAACTGTGCTGGCAAATGGCCTTTAGGTACCAAACGAGTTACAAGATGTAGATTCTGCGCTGTCCGAATGTTGCTTCAAAGAAACGGTAAGTTTATTGCACGATATGTGAAGTCATCGTGTTTTTCATTAAGCTTAGTTTGATGTCTACTTTTGTCGTCCATCCTTTCATGACGATAAATGAATAGTTGGTGTAGAATTGTCTGTAGTATTCTTAATTTTGATCGCTATTTGGATAGAAATAAAGGAGAACAAAAATCAGAAGCAATTAAAGGGAGAGACCAGAAAGGAAAATCCATTGGACATACGACAATCCCAAGGAAACACAACCCAACCTTGCACACAAAAAGACAAAACTGAAACAAAACTATCCTCAATAAAAGACGAGATGAAGAAAAACACAATAAAGAGGGTAGCTAAGTAACATAATATCATCAATAAAATGGAAACTGAAATAAAAGGATTTTGCAAAGTTCTAAATAGCTCTGGAATTAAGTTATTCAGAACTTTCTAAGAATTAGTTTTTAGGCTTTGTTTTCACTCAACCACTGGATAAAACATTAACTCAGGCAAGTGACTAACTTAAAACTACAAACTTTAATTTGAAATAGCCAATGGTAAATATAATGTGTATTAAAATTTGATATATAAAACTTTAAGGTTAATGTTAAATTTTTTGTAACATCATGCTTTCAGTAATAATGCTCGAGGAATCGCACTTTTTATGTTTCAGGGCATTCGTACTCTCCCGAATCATCTGAGGAATTTTCTGTTTTTTAGTGTCCACACAGTTAGTGTTTTTTGTGTAGTTTGTATTACCTGGTTTTTTTTTGGTTTTTTTTCGTCCTCGTAATTGATGTAATTCTTTATTGCCATGAATTCTCGGATAATGATTGGTCTACTTGTAAATTTGGTATTCATTTGGAAATTTGTTTCTAACTCCCATCCGATATTATCCCCGAAATTGAAAGCATACATAAACCATTCCATTCGCAAACCTTAAAACCACTATACACGAACTTTTATCCAAATATAACTTCGACTAGAATAGATTAATAAACAATGTTCAAATTTATAACTGCACAGAAACTGACAATTAATACATAACTTCATTTTGAGCACCATATGAAAATGCCATTTCTAATTTAATCAATGCTATTTTGCGATGCATTCAAAGGCGCATCACATAAAAAGTTGGATGGTGGCGTGTTTTTTTTAAACAAAACTTTACTACCGGAGTTGACATGTCCAACACCATGAACACAACCGGTGTCTTATGCGAAGCAGGAGACGCTTACTCAATCAGCGCACCCGATCTCAACCATGGTTGTTGTTAGGTACTCCTGTTCATCTGTATGTGTGTGGTGTCCTTTTTTATATTTCCAATGTTGTCGTTGTCCCTGGTTTGCTCTCTTTTTCATTCACGGTTTCGGTTCTCACTTATTTTCCCGCCCCCCTCTGGTTTTTCATTAAAATGAAAATGTATTCAATCCTCAAATATTTGTTTGTCACCACCTTTACTGCAAATTACTACCCATTCCTTGTTAAAATTTATTGCTGATACGATTACCCTTACATTGTTTTTTCCCATTTTTTCATTTTATAACCTTTGAAATATTTACCAATACCAGTAAAATTAGTATCCGATTAACATGGTTGCATCCTTATTTATCTTCTTCTGGGTTATGGATATAATTTTCGTGTCCGACTTAGAACTGAATTAACTAGTACCTAAAATGTTAAGAATCTTTACCCCCAAACGCCACAAGTAGGCATACCGGTGTGTGATTATTCTTCATTAATATGCAAAAAAAAAAACAGACACATATGAACAACTACGATCTTGTGAAATCTTTATTTTCTAATTTAAGTGAAACATAAAAATTGGACTTTAATATTCCATGTGACTAACAAACTTCCTTTGTCCAACATCTAAAACACGGTTTCCTGGTGAGAGATAGGAGGGATATTTATGCAAGCAGTACTACTATTTGAACTTTCCATTTCAATGGACAACAATTCGTCGAAGGCAGCAGATGCTTGACTTTCTGTTACAGTTTCCTGTATTGTAATGAAAAAAAATAAATAAAACTGTTTATCATATGTTTAGTAATAAATACAGAAGTTTTGAATATGTGATACAGTGCATGACGTTCATTCCGTATTCACACTATGACGTCATACCCTTGATCGCATACCCTTTATCGCATGGCTTACCCTTTATCGCATACCCTTTATCGCATGGCTTACCCTTTATCACATACCCTTTTTCGAAATTTTTTTTTCAATTTTGCTTTTTTTTATCAAAAAAAAATTTCGGGGGTTAATTTTTTTGGAGGGGCAATTTTTTGGGGATGAAATTGTTTTGTGTGGAACAGTTAAAAAAATCTAGCAATCTTTTTTCCTTTACATGTTAGATTTAGTCCAAAATTTCTAGTCCTTTCCGCCCATTTTGAAATTTTCCTCTTCAAAAAATACAAGCATTTTCTCTGACCGATTTCAATTTTTGACAGTATTTTTCGGATTAGTAGTCCTCTGTTTAAATATATGATAAACTGTATAATACATGGCAAAATCCGTATCACACGCCGTATCATCCCTCGACCAATATCAGCCCTCGGGCCAGAGGCCCTCGTGCTGATATTGGTAACTCGGGATGATACGGCATGTGATACGGATTTTTCCATGTATTATTCCCTATATATCACATATCTTTACGCAAATTGTACCATTTTGCATATGTAATAACCGGATGCAAATCTTATCGATATCAGTGTCCTGGAAAGATAACTGTTGGTTATAACATCATGAAGTAGAATTCACTTTAGTTGATTCGTAAGCAAGCATTTCTTTCTATTCATTTTAAAACATATCCCCTAATTGTTACTGTAATTCTGCTACAAATACAACATAACAAAGAAGTAAAAATAGTTATGAGACTCGCAAGACAGGAGATCTTTAGTTTTTAGAGGCGAAAACATTTCTCGAAATTGTACCAGACTACATTCCTATCTGGTAATCATTCTTTTTTGTACAGGCGTTTAAAAAAATGGTTGGTAAAACGCTTTTATGGCACACAATACCCATTTCCATGGCAGTAGTACCCAGGAGCGAGTCAACAGCAATTCTATTGAATGTTTGTAGATAATAAAAAGAAATGTTCCTCCTTATACTAAGTACAAGTGAATCTTGAACAAAATTTTGGAACGAAACAACGGCAGTAGAATACCGAAGGAACAAGGGAAGGAACAAGGGAAGACTACAAAAATCGAAATCCAAAGACATGGCAAAGACGGCAACAGAGAAAACCAAAGACAAAACAAGGACGTGAGACAGCTACAATGCACGGAAATAAA